>JAVKPL010005216.1:0-24053 GCA_032173675.1 Gastrolobium villosum | reverse complement strand
AAATGGGTGCACATGCCTTGACGTAAAGGGGTCTCTTGACACCTAAGGACATGAGAAGAAACCAATGCAGAGTTGTTTTCTTTCTTCCAAGCATTGTGCGCACAAAAGGGGAGAAAAATATACAAGGGTAGTGTGACTTGTTAAGTGGGGTTTCTACCCCACAAATGTTGCCAAAAGGATCCTTGATGAGGTTGTGATGATGGACAAGATTTCGGCTGAACAATTGCCTATACAAGGTCATGAGGCCGTGACACTAAAGAGAGGAAAAGACTCCAAAATATATTTGAGTCCAAGATCTATGTAGTTTTATGACAAGTCCAAAAGTCTAAGTTTTAATGCTTGTTAATAATTCTGTTTCATCTATTTTTGCTTCGTTTGCTATACCAGACCACCTAATAGCAAGATCAACACAAAATATTTTCATAATCTCAATTTATCAACCTGAAGACCCCTCATTCAATTTCTCTCCTGACAACTAATACCAAAAATAAAAGTTTCCGTCTATTCAATTTATCAAACGGGGTTTACTTACCTTTTACACAACTTAATCAGTAATGGTTCTACAGAATTTAGTTTACTTATTCTAGTTATTCAAGTCATTCCCTAGGTTCAATTCCTAACTAGTTTTTAAACATAGGCACCTAACAGAACTTTTTCCTTAGTTGATTCTCGGTGTTTGACGGTTTGATACCACCATGTTACCGAAGAATGTGTTGGCCAGACCCATTCCCAGTCACAGCTGGAGTATCACCTCGTCACACACTGGGAATCGGCAAATTCCATACCTTATTATTTATTCGCCTTCACGACAAGAATCAATTACAATCTACCACGCATCAGAATTCTCTCTTGAGGAGGTTTCCGTGTCTCTTAATGCTAATTCTACTTTCGTCATGTCAAACAATGAGTGGATCCTACTCACCGCATGACAGACACGACAGTAGTCTCAAGATTGAGGCACGGTTCCCTCTTCAGGACAGAATCTCAAACAATCATTTACAACATTATACCATTCAAACACTCAATTCAACTGCAACATAACACAATCAAACAACTCTTGCATAATTCAGTGGCAGCAACTATTCAAGTCAAATATTTCAATACACAACAGAAACAACACAATAGAACAAGCATAAAAGAAAACACTACATAGTATTCAACAACTCGAACCACTCAATTCAAATAATTCAATGCAGTGAATGGACATCACAATTGAGCAGGGCATATACTATAACAATGTCTAGCATTCCACACCTAAACAACATTCAATAACCACAACAGTAGAACAGTGCAATCCAGATCAAACTCAATTTCTCAACCATATAAAACTTATCGCAGCAGAATTCAACCGCTACACATCCAATCACAGTAAGTCAAACAGCCTACACTTTAAGGCAGTAACTTATAAAATTCTCACGACTCAAACTGCTCAAGTAATATATTTCAAGTAATATATTTCAAACTACTTTAATTCCACCAAATGCCTTCAGTATGTCTCAAAATAATTCTAATATTTTAATCAAACTAACTTTCGCAATGTATTCAGCATGTGCCAATCATGATTCAGACAATCCAGTAATTTAATCCAAGCAATCAGCAACCAACAAACAATTTAACAGTTAAATTCAACAGCAATGGTGAAACAAACATATACAAACAACAACAAATGCAACAATTACACACAAACACCTTGAACCGAACTGCTCTGATACCAATTAGTGTAACACCCACTCTTGTATACATCCAAGAGGGTTGTTTGATAAATCGTATTAGAGTTGCAGCGGTATGAAACTCATAAATTTTAAAACTTTATCAAACATCATTTAATTTGGAAACTTGAAAAGTCCAGGTTTGATTCTTATAAAAACAATTTGAGAAAAATGAAATCGTTTATCAAACATAGAAAAGGTCAATGATAAAACCCTTTGCTGAATTTTCTATACTTTTCAGAAAACCTTGCTCTCTTATAAAATTTGTATAAAATCGAATTCAGATGCGATAAAAAATATTCCAAGCTTCTGAAAAACTAGACATCCGGGGCATCGCGTACATATAAATTATGCGCGATTCGGAGGTGAATAGCCCCACGGAACAGGACACGTAAGATGCTGGTGAATCCTGTCCGTTTTCTGGAAACATGCTGTAAGGCGAAGCTTACTGGAGTTTGTGTGGGTTTCGTATAAAAATGAGACCTGCACAGTTTGAAAGTACATTCTTGGGGCTTCGCGTGCATATAAAATAATAGTAAATCGGAGTTCATTTGCCCCTTGAACATGACCCGTAAAGTACCGGTAAAACTGTTAAAATTCAGCGCCTAATAAAACGTTCAAAAATTACTTTCGCAAAACATTTCCAAAACAGTCACTGCTCATAAGAAGAATCAAAACAAAATAGAAGATGATAAAGTCTACAGTCATCCAGTATTACCAAAATATTAAGCATTACAGTCATCCAATCAATTAAACAGTAATAGCGAAAGTCCATGCATCAGCAAGCAATAGCAAACATCACTCCTTCAAATGCTTTTTCGTCCTCCTGCCATTTAGGAAAATAGCAGCCCCAAAGGGGTGAGAATAATCCCAGTAGTGTGGCAACAAAACCAATGATATAACAGTATTAACTAGGCACAAAATCATAAACAGTCACTTCAACATATCCTTGTTCCTTTTCCTTTTTCCTTTTCATCATATTCATATATTGCGTATATAACGCCTTTCCTTTGCGCTTTTAGCACCGTCGTGCGCGCACTTCACAGTGGAATCAAATATACCCTTGGCACCTGAGCTCCATGTGGATTCCATCTGTGGGCCTATGCGGACTGATGCCAAGTGTCCCATACCCCGGTACCTTGGGGATGCCTATATGATGCTTGCTCAAACACATGGTCCTGTACATAACTATTCTAAAACAAGGCCTATATGATCATGATATATGCATGTCATGCTATGCTTTCACACACAAAGCGTAAAAATGCGGTATGATGTAAGGTGCATGCTTATATACCTTTCATATAGCCATCACGGCACATATACTTTTCATATGCGTTATGCTGCCACATAACGTCTTTACCTCATAATCATATAACCATCACGGCACATTTTTGGCAGTTTCCTTTCATCATACGAAACATAATATTTTTACGGAATATGGAGCATCTTGTCACAATTTTATACCAGTAGTCAATAGTCACATTAGGTAATATCGCCTGACACTTACCTCAAGTCTTTAACATTCTTTTTAACCAAGCATTCCAAACATCATCAAACAGTCCGATCTTAAGGGACCTTGGGCACCTAAACAAACATATGCACCAAATCAGAATTTATTACATATATTTCCTATGCCTTACTAAGCTTTTCCCTCCTCCTAGGTTCTGGGCTTATAAACGGTTTCTTATCCAATAATTATGTGTCACTTCTTTATTATTATTTTATGCTGTCATTTACAATGGCACGGACATAAGGTATGCTAGTTATAAATCTATTCAAGGTGTGACCAAGGCTACTTACAGAACCAAAAGAAATGAGAACAAGGTACAATCTCCATTCAATTGCATAAAGAGACCGGACACAGGTAAGTAAAAGGGGTTCGTACTTCCAAATTTATTTTCATCCTACACTTCTAACTGATTTATTATACTTTAATATCAATAGTTCTCTGCCTTATATTTTACTCTAACAATTACATAACATGTGACTTAATCCCAATGTCACTTTGGGGCGTACAGCTTCTATTTTAAAACTGTTATCTTAAAAGTCCCAAGCATACAGGTTCCACTTGTACAGCCGATCACCTAGGAGCTTAACATGGTTAATTATACACATGTTCTCCACGGTTTAGGAGGGTGATAAAGAAATCTATCATGCTGTCTACATAGTTCCTAGCGCATACAGGGGTTAGTTCACCAACTAGGTGCACACAAGTTTTATCTACAAACACTACCAATACCACTTAGACTTGATTCATATACTCTTCGGCCTGCTTTATATATATATATTCTTTTAAGCATATGCAAAGCCTATCAACTTTTTAACACATGCAAGTCCCACTAAATATTCCTAATCCGAGGGCAATCCAATAAGATTAATGGGAGCTATTTCCAAGCTCTCAATTCGATTCTCCTAGTGCTTACAAGCATCAAGTCCCTGAGGTTTTCCAACGGCAGAAAGCAAAAGAGAGGGAGGACAAACGTCTTCTCCTAGTGTAAACTAAAAGGCCGAATCAGAGGGAAAGAAGAGAGAGTTTAGTTTCAGATTCCTACCTTTCGTGTGTTCCCAAGCTGCTCCCCAAGTCAGTCCAAGCTCGCCAACCAGAAGAGAGGTAGTGGTTTAACCTTCCCACAATAAAACCAATAAGAACAGGGAGCACATAAAGAACAGCCCTCTCTTGCCCTCATGAACCGAAATCAGAAAGCAAGTAAGATGTGAACTACTCACTTGTTCAACCAAGCAATGGAAGGTAAATCAGAATTTTTAAGGATGAAGGTCTTCCTTGTCCGAAGTCATGCTTGAGGCTGCATGCAGGAGAGTTCCATTAGGAGCCAAAAGAAGTAATCTGCATGCTATTGAATCTCCTCAACAAGTCAAGGAGGAAAAGGTGAACGAGGGAGTAGGAAGTTTCTACACCACTATGACTGGAAGGACACTACTGAACAAGAAAAATAGGAGGGATGGACTCATGTTGCGCTCTCCTAGGCCGCTGCCACTCCTCCAAATCATGCAGAGAAGGGAGTGGAAGATGTGTGTGTGTGGTATTCATGTTTCCTTTCCAAAAACATGCGGCTTAAGGAAGGGAAAGAGGGAAGGAACAGCGGTCTTAAGTTCAGCTGACAGAGATAGAGTGGTGGAGAGACTCATGCATGTACCCACAAGTTTCAAAATCGGTTCACAGCAAACAGCCACCAAGAGTTCCATTAAAAATTCTCAAGCTCCTAGCAGGTCTTCAAGGCTACGAATTCTGGTGAAAGTTGGCAAGGATGTACGAACACTATACTTTCTTGGTTTGAGTTTGACCGAGCACAAGAGAGGCAAAAAGGTTGGTGCAAGGCTTGGGTCACGTCTGCATGCAGTGGAGGAAAGCATCAAACTGAGCCACATCAAGTGCAGCAAGGGGAGAGGCTTAATAAGAGTTGGCTTAGGAGAAATAATAAGAAGGAGACGAATACATCAGCTCCTAGTTGGTGGACGTTCGGCCAAATGAAGAAGAAGAGAATAATGGAGACTTAGGTGCTGATTCTTCTTTGGGCTCTTGACTTTGGTGGGGTGCTGGAGGGAAAGACATTGGCATGCAATCTGAGTGACTAAGAAGGAGAGGTGAGCTGAGCTTTGATTCTAAATCAAGGTAACAGTCGGTCCTTGCTTGGGTCTTGGGTGAGCGTATGGAAGGAGAGGTAAGAGGGAATAACACTGATTAGTATTCTCGACCATTAACCAGAAAAGAACTCTGGTTTCTTCCCATTGAGCGCACAGAGAGGATGATGAGTTGAAAGAGTAAGGTTAGCTTGAGACTCATTAGAAAGTAGGCATCCAGATTCATCCACAAGGCGTTCGGTGAAGGAAGCAAGGGGCTAAGTTTGATTCAATGGAAAGGGGATGAGTAGGTTGAGTCTTATTTGAGTCCCCACACTAAGCGCATGGAAGGAAGAAGAGGGTGATGAACTTTTTGCACAATCTGAACCTATGCCCAGCAATTAAAAAGAAACAGATTTGGTGTCCTAGAGGTGCGCAAGTCGAGAGGTGGGGAGGAGAATGGCGTGGCAGTCATGCAAGAGAAAGGACAAGGTAGATGGCACACAAGCAATGCCATGAAGAGCTAGGTGGCTTTCATGCAAAGGAGAGGGGGAGGAGGTGGCGTACTTGCAGCAAAAAGGGGCTAAGAGGCCTGCATAGGCTGAAAGGTGCAGTCTGAGTGGGTTAGGTTACTGCAAAAGCAAGTCAGAATTTTGCCTTCATTATGCGCACAGGAAATGATGAGGAAGTGGCGTGACTTGTGGTTGTCTAAGACACAATCCATCAGCTTGCTCACTGACCAAAGTAGCGCAAGAATCAAAGGAAAAAGGGTTGACTAAAAGGATAACAAAGCTGATTGCTTTAGCTACTACTACAAGTAATAGCAACTTTCCCCCTGTACTAGGCGCATCCAGAGAAGATAAAAAGGACAGGTGGCTTCTAGAAAAATAATATGTAGGTTACTTTGAATAAAGAAAAGACAATATTAGAGCATTAAGGCTCCAATTCATGGACAAGTGGCCCGCGCCCTTCCAGTGAGAAAACCCAAAGAGAGATGTCCAAAGGCTGATCTATTTTAAGTGCGAACATCCTACTACTTCACCTATCACATACCTTCTAATTGTAATTTAAGTGCAACTAAAGCCTTTATATGCTATGATTAAATTAATTCCACTCCCTTTTTAACTAAAGTTTGAGTTCTTAAAATAATTAGATTCATACACTCACTCCTAATTATGCGGGATGTTACACCAACAAACACAAAAGCCTTCTATCACACACTCAAATTACTCTTATGATTTTAATAAATTTCACATGTCTACATATGTAACCTCCTATGATTTAATTTAAATACTTACCTTAGTCTTATCCAAGGATAAAGATCAACAATACGCAAGCCATCCCACATAAACCATAAATCCGAAATCTACACCTTCATCTATAACATATAGTACTTATGTATTTTACTAATTATGCGGGATGTTACACTCTCCCCACCAAATAGGAATTTTGTCCGCAAAATAAACTTACTTAAGAGCTAAACAGTTCCGGATAGCGTTTCCGAATGTCGTCCTCGCGCTCCCAAGTGGCTTCAGCTGCCGATCTATTGTTCCACAATACTTTCACCAAAGGAATCTCCTTAAAACGGAGTCGCTTGACGGATCTTTCAAGAATTTGGAACGGTTGCACTTGGTACGTCAGATTTTCCTTTAGTTCCACTTCTTCCGGCTGTAACACGTGAGATGGATCAGAGAGATACCTCCGTAGCTGTGACACATGAAATACATTGTGAATTCCTGACAAATTGGGTGATAAAGCCAATCGGTATGCAGACTCTCCAATCCGGTCCATAATCAGATACGGTCCTAAGTACCGTGGACTTAACTTCTTTACTCCCATTCTCCTTCCGAGTCCCGATGTAGGTGTGATTCTCAAAAATACATGGTCTCCGACTTCGAAAGATAGAGGCTTATGACGCTTGTCGTAATAACTCTTCTGTCTGGCCTGAGCCCTTTGCATATTTTCTCGAATCTTCTTTACTTGTTCGGATGTTTCTTGAATTAGATCGGGTCCTAACATACTTCGCTCACCCACTTCCGTCCAGCACAAAGATGATCTGCATTTTCTCCCATACAGAGCTTCGTACGGTGCCATCTGAATACTGGAGTGGTAACTATTGTTGTAAGCGAATTCAATCAAAAAAAGATAGTTATCCCAGCTGCCTCCTAACTCCAAAACACATGCTCGCAACATGTCCTCTAATGCTTGAATTGTGCGTTCCGTCTGTCCATCGGTCTGAGGATGGTAAGCAGTACTTAACCTCAAGTGGGTTCCTAATGCTCTTTGAAAAGATTCCCAAAACTTTGATGTAAACTTGGGATCACGATCACTGACAATACTCGTAGGAACTCCGTGCAGCTTCACAATCTCCTGCAGATAAATTCTAGCAAGCCTCTCTGTATTATACGTGGTTCTAACACGCAAGAAGTGAGCCGATCGACAATCACCCAGATAGCATCATATCCTTCTCGCGTCCGAGGAAGTCCAACTACAAAATCCATCGCCATACTGTCCCACTTCCATTCGGGAATCTCCAAAGGTTGAAGAAGTCCCGAAGGTTTCTGATGTTCGTACTTCACCTTTTGACAAGTTAAGCATCGAGATACATACTCCGCAATATCACGCTTCATACCCGGCCACCAAAACGAGGTCTTCAAATCATGGTACATCTTCGTGGATCCAGGATGAACTGCATACTTACCCTTGTGAGCCTCCTGTAAAACTTCTTGCTTCAACTCTTCATTCGGCACAACCAGCCGTCCTTGAAATCTCCAGATGTCATTCTCGTCCTTTACTACCTCTTGGTTACCAACCCACTCGCGGACTAACTCTTCATCTTTCAGAGCCTCCTTAATTCTACTTATCAATTCATTCTCCACCTTTATACTTCCCAATCTTATGCTATGCCCTCTCTCGTCAACCGATAAGTTCAAGTCTCGAAAGGCCTCAAACAATTTCAGCTCTTCCATCATCAGAGTTGCAGTGTGCAGTGTCTTCCTACTCAGGGCGTCAGCTACCACGTTTGCCTTTCCTGGGTGGTATTTGAGTTCAAAATCATAGTCCTTCAGAAATTCCATCCACCGTCGTTGCCGCATATTCAACTCCTTCTGATCGAACAAGTACTTCAAACTCTTATGATCGCTGAACACGTCAAACTGCGAACCATACAAGTGGTGCCTCCAGATTTTAAGTGCGAACACTATAGCTGCTAACTCCAAAACGTGCGTAGGATAATTTTCTTCGTGAGGCTGAAGTTATCGAGATGCGTAAGCTACCGCCATACGATCCTGCATCAACACGCATCCAAGTCCTTTCAGCGACGCATCGCAGTATACTTCGAACTTTCGGGTAGGATCCGGAATCGTGAGTACGGGAGCACTTGTTAATCTGCTCTTCAGTCCCATGAAACATTCTTCACAAGCTTCGGTCCACTCAAAAGGCTTGTCCTTCCGAGTGAGACGGGTAAGGGGTTGCACTATCTGAGAGAAATTCTGGATAAACCTTCGGTAATGTCCGGCAAGACCTAAGAAACTCCTTACTTCGGTGACAGTCTTGGGTCGTTCCCAATTCATGACAGCTTCAACCTTGCTGGGGTCCACGGCAATACCTTCTGATGAAATGACATGGCCCAGAAACTGGACCTCCTTAAGCCAAAACTCGCACTTCAACCACTTCGCGTACAACTGTTTCTCTTTCAAGATTTGCAAGACAATCCTCAGATGTTCCGCATGCAGCTCTTCATTAGCTGAGTAAATCAGGATGTCGCCGATAAACACAATAACAAACTGATCAAGGAACGGGCGGAAGATGCGGTTCATGTAGTCCATGAATACCGCTGGAGCATTCGTAAGTCCGAATGGGATCACCTGATATTCGTAGTACCCATAACGAGTCCTAAAAGC
The DNA here is from genome assembly GCA_032173675.1 of Gastrolobium villosum. Classification (NCBI taxonomy): domain Eukaryota; kingdom Viridiplantae; phylum Streptophyta; class Magnoliopsida; order Fabales; family Fabaceae; genus Gastrolobium; species Gastrolobium villosum. The sequence goes on along the minus strand of JAVKPL010005216.1, from coordinate 14,863 downwards.
TGTTTTCGGAATATCCTCCGGTTTGACCCGGATCTGATGGTATCCCGGTCGTAAATCTATCTTGGAAAAGACTCTGGCTCCTCTCAACTGGTCCATCAAAACGTCGATCCTCGGTAGCGGATACTTATTCTTCACCGTAACTTTGTTCAGCTGGCGGTAATCTACACACAGACGTAAACTTCCATCCTTCTTCTTAATCAAGATGGCTGGAGCACCCCATGGGGAGGTACTCGGTCTGATGAATTCCTTTGCCAAAAGTTCTTCTATCTGCTTCTTCAACTCTTGCAGTTCCAACGGCGCCATACGATACGGGGCAATGGAGATTGGTCCAACTCCAGGAACAAGTTCGATGGAAAATTCTATTTCCCTATGAGGAGGCAATCGAGGTATTTCATCCGGGAATACCTCCTCGAATTCTCTAACTACAGGTACATTTTGAATTTGAGTGTCAACCGGGGTCTCAGCCTCGATCGACAAGAGATACCCTGCTGCTCCCTTGCGGGGCTCTTTTCTAATTTGCAATAACGAAATGAGAGAGGAAGGTTGAAAATTACCATCTTTCGCATCCAGTGCGAACACCCGTGCTTGCGTAGGCTGCGGATTAGCGTTCCGGGGGCATTCGTAAGCGAAATGTCCTTGCTGGCCACATCTGAAACATGCATTGTTGTTCTTGCGACAAACTCCAAAGTGATTCTTTCCACACGTAGCACAAACAGTCGCACCCTGCCGTCCAGTTGACGATTGACCAACAGTATTGCTCCTCTTAAAATTTCCAGGCCGTGCCTGCAACTGCGGACCTCTGCCTCGACCCCTACCAGGTGTCGTCCTGAAGAACCTGCCTGAGTGATAGCAGTTCCGTGTGCTTCATTCTTCTCATTGCCTTAGGAAAATACTTATCCAAAAATACTTGTCTGGATAAACGTTGCCAGTCCCCCAATGGTAGTGATAAGATCCCCTTCCGCATCGCCAGACCTTCCCCGAGTTGAACCGCGACCACCTGCCATGATTCTGCTCTCACAATATCCTGAGATGAGTTGATCAGGCTCACTGCAAGTTATTCATGGCAGCAGTCCCAAGTAGGTATTCGCGTTCAATTCGGACAAGTTAACAATGCATCCGCGTCTTATCACAGAACGGCCTAAACAATCTAACTACCCTAGCTAATATATACTTAAACTATAGCACATTTAGACAATCAATCAGCCGATAAACACAATCAACAATCAATTCAATCAATCACAAGCAAATCCATGGACCAAACTGCTCTGATACCAATTAGTGTAAGACCCTCCCTTGTATGCATCCAAGAGAGTCGTTTGCTAAGCGGAATTAGAGTCGTTAACGTCACATGAGCTAACAAAAATTCTCATAACAATATACAAACCCGTAAGACGTTTCAATAGTTCTTATAACTTCTGTTTGGATGATAAAAAATATTTCAAGTGATTTAGAAAGAACACGTTTGGGGCTTCGCGTGCATATAAAATAATAGTAAATCAGAGTTCGTTTGCTCATAAAAACACCACCCGTAAGGTGCACTGTAAAAAAATTCAGCACATAAGTCTTTCAAAAATTCCTTTCACAAACGTTTTCCAAAATAGCCGCTGTTCATAAGAGTTTAAGGTAAAATAGAGATGATAAAGTCTACAGTCATCCAAGAGTACCAAAACATTAATCATTACAGTCATCCAATCAAACAAACAGCAACAGTACACGTTCATTCATCAGCAAGCAACAGCAAATATCATGTCTTCAAATGCTTTTACGTCCTCCTGCCATTTTGGAAAATAGCAGCCCCAAAGGGGAGAGAATAATCCCAGTAGTGTGGCAACAAAACCAGTAATATAATAGTATTAACTAGGCACAAAATCATAAACAGTCACTTCAACATATCCTTGTTCCTTTTCCTTTTTCCTTTTCATCATATTCATATATATAGCGCATATAACGCTTTTTCCTTTTCATCATATTCATATATTGCGTATATAACGCCTTTCCTTTGCGCTTTTAGCACCGTCGTGCGCGCACTTCACAGTGGAATCAAATATCCCTTGGCACCTGAGCTCCATGTGGATTCCAACTGTGGGCCTATGCGGACTGATGCCAAGTGTCCCATACCCCGGTACCTTGGGGATGCCTATATGATGCTTGCTCAAACACATGGTCCTGTACATAACTATTCTAAAACAAGGCCTATATGATCTTGATACATGCATGTCATGCTATGCTTACACACACAAAGCGTAAAAATGCGGTATGATGTAAGGTGCATGCTTATATACCTTTCATATAGCCATCACGGCACATATACTTTTCATATGCGTTATGCTGCCACATAACGTCTTTACCTCATAATCATATAGCCATCACGGCACATTTTTGGCAGTTTCCCTTCATCATAATGGAACATAATATTTTTTACGGAATATGGAGCATCATGTCACAATTTTATACCAGTAGTCAATAGTCACATTAGGCAATATCGCCTGACACTTACCTTTGCGTGCCTTAAATAATACCAAACAGCAGCGAAGTGTCTCACTTCTTAAGCGCACCTAAATCAATTACAACCAATCATTTACAGTGGCTATTTACAGCAGAAACAGTGAGCATACAGCAGTGTTTTACAGTGGAAAGCAGTGAGCACACATCAGTGTTTTACAGCAGAAAAACAGTGAGCATACAGCAGCGTTTTACAGCAGAAAACAGTGACGTTTGTGCTTAAAACAGTGAGCAGAAACAGTGAGTTGTTCTTTAAAACAGTGGGCAGAAACAGTGACGTTCTCCTTAAAAACAGTGGACAGAAACAGTGACGTTTTACAGCAGAAAAACAGTAGCACCTTACAGCAGATGAACGTTTTAAAACAGAACGTTTTAAAACAGAAACAGTGACGTTTTACAGCAGAAAAACAGTAGCACCTTACAGCAGAAACAGTGAACGTTTTAAAACAGAAACAGTGACGTTTTACAGCAGAAAAACAGTAGCACCTTACAGCAGAAACAGTGAACGTTTTAAAACAGAAACAGTGACGTTTTACAGCAGAAAAACAGTAGCACCTTACAGCAGAAACAGTGAACGTTTTAAAACAGAAACAGTGACGTTTTACAGCAGAAAAACAGTAGCACCTTACAGCAGAAACAGTGAACGTTTTAAAACAGAAACAGTGACGTTTTACAGCAGAAAAACAATAGCACCTTACAGCAGAAACAGTGAACGTTTTAAAACAGAAACAGTGACATCTTGGACCTCAAAACAGTGGCAGAACAGTGGCATTTGAACATCAAAACAGTGGCATAAGGAGTGTTATTTATGCATCAAAACAGTGGCATGAATGGTTGCATTTGAACATGAACAGTGACATAGGTAGAGGTATTTGCACATCAAAACAGTGGCATAAAGAGGGATTTTTGAACATTAAGACAGTGGCATAAATGGTGATTAAAACAGTGGCATAAATCATGATTTTTTGGACATTAAAACAGTGGCATAAATAGTGATTCTTGATCATCAAAACAGTGGCAAAATGGGAGTATTTAGACACCAATACAGTGGCATAAAGGGTAGTGTTTGGACATCAAGATGATGGTTATTTTATGCAGAAACAGTGGCTCATAATGGACTAAAACAGTGAGCATTTTATGCAGAAACAGTGGCACATAATGGACTAAAACAGTGAGCATTTTATGCAGAAACAGTGGCATATAATGGACTAAAACAGTGGCATATGTGTGCAGAAACAGTGGCATATAATGGACTAAAACAGTGGCATTTGTGTGCAGAAACAGTGGCATCAAAATGGTGGTCTTGTGAAACCGAAACAGTGACATTTCTTAGCCTCAAAACAGTGGCACCTTCATAGGGAAACAGTGGCATATTTCTCCTCAAAACAGTGGCATATTCATACAAGAAAACAGTGGCATGAACTTAAACATAACCATGAGACTTTCATTCTATAACTCATGCATACAAGTCATCATAAAATAGCTCCATACTTATACTTTAACCATGCTCAATCAAGAATCCAAAGCAAAACATATTCAAGGAGACATTCAAGCACACACACCATGAAAGAGGTCTAAGTTCAAGGCTTACCTCTTGTAGCACACACTACTTGCTCACACACCACACCTTTCTAGTTCTACCAACAAGTCCACACTTCCTAGGAGAAGATCTATGCGCATATATGGTGAGGAGGACACCTTTGGACAGCTTCCAAGAGTGAGTGCCAAGGCTGGACAGTGAGGGGAAAGTGAGGAGGAAAACTTACACTTGCTTGGTGTTCTAGATTCACGGTTTTGAGAGGTGAGGGAAGATGAGTGATCAAAGCTTTTCTTTCTTCCTCTAAATACTTGTATGTTCGGCTAGGAGTGAGGGAGGAGGAGGAGATGTGGGCTGAACTTGTGCAAAAGTGAGGGGGAGTCCCTCTTGTGCGCACATCTTAAGGGAGAGGGGAGGAGAGGTTGAAATGATGAGGCATCATGGCAAATCTGGTTGCTTGTAGAAGTGGGGCTGCACACAAGGTTTGAACAAGCAAGGAGCTTGCTTCTTGCACACTCTAGGCACATGCAAAGAAGTGAAAGAGACAGGTTCAGATCTGATTGTGCTACCAAGTCAGAACTTTTTTAACACAAACAAACCAGCCATGCGCACAAGAAGGAGTGGAAGGGAGGTGTCATCAAGAGCACATGCTAGGAGGTTCACCAAGTCCACAAGCAAGACAGCTTTGTGGCAGCCAAGAAATCTGATTTGGAGCAGTCCTTGTGCGCCTAAGATGATGAAGATGCAGCCCCAAAATCCTTCTTTGGTTGTATGTGGAAGCAAGGACAGATTTGGCTCATGATGGACTGCCAAAAGCATGCAAAAATCTGCACATTGCAGCCTCATGATGGAAGGTGTAAGGTGGTTCTCTTGGTCAACACTCAAAACAGATTTGTGTCATAAAAATCTGATCCATAACCCCCCCATGTGCGCCTAAAAGAAGAAGAATGCAGCCCAAAATCATGCTAAATAGTACATGTGTCTTTCATGCAATGAAGTTGAAGTCAAATGTGCACAAAACAAGAGTGATGTGGCGGTCATGCAAGGAGGGTGTAGGCAGATTTTTCTAAGGCTCTTTTGCGCATGAATGAGTGGGAATTACTTTTGCCATGTGAGAGTTCCTTGGTACACAAACAACCTTGTTGGACAAGGCTTAAGGGAGATAAGGGTGGACACAACCATGGGCTGAACTAGCTTGATCCAAAAGCCTCCTTGGGCCAATGGCCACACACACACAAAGAACCCAATCACACAAGTCCAATAGTGACAAGTCCACACACACTAGCCCACTTCCAAAGTCCAACAAACACAAAAGCCTTCTATCACACACTCAAATTACTATTATGATTTTAATAAATTTCACATGTCTACATATGTAACCTCCTATGATTTAATTTAAATACTTGCCTTAGTCTTATCCAAGGATAAAGATCAACAATACGCAAGCCATCCCACATAAACCATAAATCCGAAATCTACACCTTCATCTATAACATATAGTACTTATGTATTTTACTAATTATGCGGGATGTTACATTCTCCCAAAGTTTGCTAAAAACATGCCAATTTCCCGAAAATTGGCCAGAATTCCCTTTGTTTTTACAACAATCCCTATTCTTGTTCAATATAACCTAAACACATATGGTTATGTAAAATCACATGGGTGGCACACACAAGGACCAGCAATGCCTTGAGGCACTTACAACCCATGACAGTCCATTTACAGATATGATATTCATTATCTTTCAATCACAAATGTTTCATTACATGCTTTTGTTAACTAGCATAATAATTCATTCATGAATTAGGCTTAGAGCCCTTTACATTACATTTACATGCTTCCAATACATCATAGGTGGCTATGGACAGATCCCATGCTCACACAAAAGATACATATACATCAAAGGTACAATTATACATCAATTTTTGAAAGACTTTTGTAACGCCCTCCCTTGTATGCATCCAAGAGAGTCGTTCGCTAAGCGGAATTAGAGTCGTTAACGTCACATGAGCTAACAAAGGATCTCATAGCAGTATACAAATCCGTATAAAAATTTCAGCACTTAAATTCTTTTCACAAAGGTTTTCCAAAATAGCCGTTGTTCATAAAAGTTCAAGCTAACAAAAAGATGATAAAGACTACAGTCATCCAAGAGTACCAAAACATTAATCATTACAGTCATCCAATTAAACAAACAGCAACAGAGATAGTCCACGCATCAGCAAGCAACAGCCAAAACATCACTCCTTCAAATGCTTTTACGTCCTCCTGCCATTTTGGAAAAATAGCAGCCCCGAAGGGGTGAGAATAATCCCAGTAGTGGAACAAAACCAGTAATATAACAGTATTAACTAGGCACAAAATCATAAACAGTCACTTCAACATATCCTTGTTCCTTTTCCTTTTTATCATATTCATATATTGCGTATATAACGCCTTTCCTTTGCGCTTTTAGCACCGTCGTGCGCGCACTTCACAGTGGAATCAAACATCCCTTGGCACCTGAGCTCCATGTGGATTCCAACTGTGGGCCTATGCGGACTGATGCCAAGTGTCCCATACCCCGGTACCTTGGGGATGCCTATATGATGCTTGCTCAAACACATGGTCCTGTACATAACTATTCTACACAAGGCGTATATGATCTTGATACATGCATGTCATGCTATGCTTTCACACACAAGGCGTAAAAATGCGGTATGATGTAAGATGCATGCTTATATACCTTTCATATGCGTTATGCTGCCACATAGCGTCTTTACCTCATAATCATATAGCCATCACGGCACATTTTTGGCAGTTTCCTTTCATCATAATGGAACATAATATTTTTACGGCATATGGAGCATCATGTCACAATTTTATACCAGTAGTCAATAGTCACATTAGGCAATATCGCATGACACTTACCTTTGCGTGTCTTAAATATTACCAAACAGCAGCGAAGTATCTCACTTCTTAAGCGCACCTAAATCAATTACAACTAATCATTTACAGTGGCTATTTACAGCAGAAACAGAGAGCATACAGCAGTGTCTTACAGCAGCAAAAACAGTGAGCATACAGCAGTGTTTTACAGTGGAAAAACAGTGAGTTGTTCTTTTAAAACAGTGAACAGAAACAGTGGTATTTTCCTTAAAAACAGTGGACAGAAACAGTGACGTTTTACAGCAGGAAAACAGTAAACATACAGCAGAAACAGTGAACGTTTTAAAACAGAAACAGTGGCACTTTGGACTTCAAAACAGTGGCATAAGTCTTGGTTTTTGGACATTGAACAGTGGCATATTATGGCTAAAACAGTGGCATTTTATGCATAAAAACAGTGGCATTTTATGCATATAAACAGTGGCATATGGTGACTAAAACAGTGGCATATTATGCATAAAAACAGTGGCATATGATGACTAAAACAGTGGCCTTTTATGCATAAAAACAGTGGCATTTTATGCATAGAAACAGTGGCATTTGATGACTAAAACAGTGGCATTTTAAGCATAAAAACAGTGGCATATATTGGGCTAAAACAGTGGCATATATGTGCAGAAACAGTGGCATATAATGTGCAGAAACAGTGGCATATAATGTGCAGAAACAGTGGCATATATGTGCAGAAACAGTGGCGTATAATGTGCAGAAACAGTGGCATATATGTGCAGAAACAGTGGCATATAATGTGCAGAAACAGTGGCATATAATGTGCAGAAACAGTGGCATATATGTGCAGAAACAGTGGCATATAATGTGCAGAAACAGTGGCATATATGTGCAGAAACAGTGGCATTTGAATGGTGATTTTGAGGAACCGAAACAGTGAACATTTTATCATCAAAACAGTGGCACATTCAAAGGGAAACAGTGGCACATTTCTCTTCAAAACAGTGGCATATCCATACAAGAAAACAGTGGCATGAGCTTAAATATAACCATGATATCTTTATGCATACACATCATCATGAAATAGCTCCATCATTCTACTTCTATCATGCTCATACTTGAATCCAAAACCCACACATAATCAAGGAGTCATTTAAGCACACATACATGGTTACAATGAAAGTGTTCTAAGTTCAAGGCCTACCTCTTGTAGCACACACTTCACCACACCCTTTCAAGCTCTACTTCACAACTAGTCCTCTCTTCCTAGGATGTTCTATGCGCCAACAAGGTGAGGATGGACAAACTTGGGCAGCTTCAAGGTTGAGGACAAGGCTGGACAGTGAGAGAATGTGAGTTGTCTTAAGCAAAGTCTTCTTGCTCCAAAGTCCCTATGCTACACGGTTTAGAGGGTGAGGAGGTGAGGAAAGAAAGTTGGCTGAATGTAGGTGAGGGCAGCCCTTCCTTATGCGCAAATTTAAAGGGAAAGTGAGGAGAAGTGGCATGATTAAGCATCATGAAAAATCTGATTACTTGAAGAGATGGGGCTGCACACAAGGTTGCTTCTAAAGTACTCTATTCACATGCAAGGAGGTGAGGAGATGGTTCAGATTTGAGTTAGGCTACTAAGTCAGAATTTTCTTGCACAAATAGCCAAACCATGCGCACAAGGTGAGGTGTGAGGGAGGTTCACTAAGTCCACAAGCAAGAGAGCTTTGTGGCAGCCAAGGAATCTGGTTTTTGGAGCTGTCCTCTGCGCAAAAATGATGAAGATGCAGCCCCAAGACCCTACTTATGATGCATGTGGAAGAAAGGAGGAGATTTGGCTCATGATGTACTGCCTAAAGCTTGCAAAAATCTGCACATTGCAGCCTCATGATGGAAGGTGTAAGGTGGTTCACTTGGTCAACACTCAAGTCAGATTTGTGTCATAAAAAAAACTGCACCAAGACCCCTCCCATGTGCGCCAAAATGAAGGAAGATGCAGCCTAATATCATGCTAAATGGTACATGTGTCTTCCATGCAAAGAAATTGAAATCAAGTTATGCATAAGCAAGGTGAGGTGGCGGTTTAGCAAGAGAAAATGGCAGCTTACTAAGTCCTTAATCACACTCTCTTGTGCGCATGAAAGGGTGGTAGAAAAGTTGCCATGTGAAGGTTCCTTGGTACTCAAGACATCCTTGTTGGACAAGGCTTAGGGAATTAGGTGTGGATTTAATTTGAGCTGAACAAGATTGATTCAAGAGCCAACCTTGGGCCATTGGCCACACACACAAAAGGATCCATTCACACAAGTCCAATAGTAACAAGTCCACACACACACACTAGCCCACTTCCAAACACTAAGGCCTTCTAACACGATGGAAGGTGTAAGGTGGTTCACTTGGTCAACACTCAAGTCAGATTTGTGTCATAAAAAAAATCTGCACCAAGACCCCTCCCATGTGCGCCAAAATGAAGGAAGATGCAGCCTAATATCATGCTAAATGGTACATGTGTCTTCCATGCAAAGAAATTGAAATCAAGTTATGCATAAGCAAGGTGAGGTGGCGGTTTAGCAAGAGAAAATGGCAGCTTACTAAGTCCTTAATCACACTCTCTTGTGCGCATGAAAGGGTGGTAGAAGAGTTGCCATGTGAAGGTTCCTTGGTACTCAAGACATCCTTGTTGGACAAGGCTTAGGGAATTAGGTGTGGATTTAATTTGAGCTGAACAAGATTGATTCAAGAGCCAACCTTGGGCCATTGGCCACACACACAAAAGGATCCATTCACACAAGTCCAATAGTAACAAGTCCACACACACACACTAGCCCACTTCCAAACACTAAGGCCTTCTAACACACACTCACATTACTCATATGATTTTAATAAATTCATATGTCTACATATATACCCTCCTATGATTTAATTTAATTAATTACCTTAGTCTTATCCAAGGATAAAAATCAACAATTCGCAAGCCATCACACATAAACTATAAATCCGAAATCTAAACATATAGTACTTATGTATTTTACTACTTATGCGGGATGTTACAACTTTCATATATTCATGAATATACCAAACATGACAATTATCAAAATGCAACATGTCCATGACCTAAATCCAAAATATGATACACTATGCTAGGTGTATCCAACAGAATCCTCTAACACGTTGTGCCCTCCATATGCACCTCATGCTCCACTCCTCCAGGCTCAACCTACCCTGAAATGATGTCCCCAAACATGGGGTGAAATATACAAATATATCTCAGTAAACCAAGGGTACTAGAGGATCACTCCTCCCCATGGCTCACTCAGTGTGCAATATCTAACAAAGTATGACATGCAAGACATACAATATCACAACAGCTGGGCACAATCCAAGAACATCTACAGCTGGATTACGTTCAAAGACCCCATCGTATAACTCCCGGAATCTTCCTGGTGCCTCTCCCATGGTTGAGACGACTCCATGGCAAAACCCAACTGGAACTCCTCATGAGTCCTATCCAGCGGAAGTCCCACATTTTGGATCATCCTGGTACCGCTCCCAGAGTCGGCCCCACGGCAAAACCCGACCGAAATCCCCAGCGGGATATACAGTGGAAGTCCAACGTTTGGATCATCCTGGTACCGCTCCCAGAGTCGGTCCCACGGCAAAACCAGAATGGAATCCCCAGCAGGATTATCCAGCGGAAGTCCAAACCAACACACATCTACTGGCTAGATATCAAACAATTCACACACAACATGCTCCAAGCATGTCACACAATCAAGCAATAATGCATGAAAAAACATAATCACATAATGTCCAATGACACAAAATCCAACCACAACCTTCCACTAGGTGTGGTGGAGCACACAAGGGACTAAACCCAAGTTCCAAAGGTTTACCTCAACTCCGAGCCAATGCTCCATACGTAAGCTCCAAGCTTAATCCACTTCCATAGCGTCCAAGAGAGGTAACCTATACGATCAACAACACCATTACCTCAATAGGTCGAATTACTCATGCCCATCAATCTAAGGGTATTCAATCCAATTCAACACTCATACTCATCATATAATCATATTAAAACATCATACCATTACTTATCAATCCACTTCTTTCACAATTCAATTTTCACAGATCTTAGGCATCATGCAAATTATTTGATTGAATCAATTGGAATTGTGGAGGGGACTGAATATTTGAAACAACTAAATATTTGATTGAATCAATTGGAATTGTGGAGCGGACTGAATAAACGTAAATGAATTTGTTTACATAATGTCTTCAAATTATTGCTTCATCAGTATGCCCCAATGAAGATTAGTTGCAAAGAATTTTGAACATATATAGTTTGTATAATAATTTATTACATTATGATATAGATAAAAATAATAAATTTGAAAACCCAGTTGATTCTTCAGTAATACAACTTTGAGGTTTTTGAGCTTGTTTCGTGATAGCTGCCACTGTTCTATGTATAAAGTTGGTCATCTTGGTTATGTTGTTTTTGTATCAATCTGACTGTTGTGTCTTTTCCTTCATTTTCTTGGCTTTTGAATGTTCTTCTAAGTTCATAAGCTTATCTCAAGCTCTTTCCTACTAAGTTGTCCTTTTTTCTTGGAAGGCCTTGTGTTTGGCTTTGGATTGGTTATCTTCTGTATGCAAGTGATTCATTTGAAAAAAATAAAAAATAAAAAGAGTATCTTTCTTTCTTATGCGCTTGAGTGGATTGAACTGAGCGTTGTGGACTAGGAGGAGTGGTATCTTGGGTTAGTTTCTTTATTGTTGGATTGTTGGGTTCAAAATGGGGAAGAAAAAGAATCAAGGAGGTGAAACAAGTGAAGATAGTGCTAGTCAAAGCAAAGTTGGAGATAAAAGCCCCAAAGCATATGACAATGATACTATGGTGTTTATATCCATGTCTCAAGAGTTGAAGGATGAGGGGAACAAGCTGTTCCAAAAACGGGATGTTGAAGGAGCTTTGGTAAAATATGAGAAAGCCCTCAAATTGCTTCCAAAAAATCATATAGATGTGTCCTATCTGCGGAGTAACATGGCTGCATGCTACATGCAGATGGGACTCAGTGAGTACCCTAGGGCAATTCATGAATGCGATTTGGCTCTTGAAGTGACACCGAAATACAGCAAAGCTCTGATGAAGAGGGCAAGGTGCTATGAGGCTTTAAATAGGCTGGATTTAGCACTGAGAGATGTTAGTACTGTTTTGCAGATGGAGCCAAATAATATCATGGCATTGGAGATCTCAGATAAGGTGAAAGCTGCACTTGAAGATAAAGGATTAAGAGTAAACGATACACAAATTGAGTTGCCTCCAGACTATGTTGAGCCTCCCTATGCTTTGCCTCCCAAAGAAGTAGTGAAAGAAAAGACACGGAAGAAGAAGAGCAAGAAAGAGAAGGTGAAGGATCCCAATGAAATTGTTGAAAAACAAGTGGAGGAGAAATTGGAAGAGAAAGCTGAGGACAGTACCGTAGTAAAGAAGGCTGATGACAGTCTGAAAGAGAAGAAAGCTAACAAATCTAAAAAGAAGAAGGCCAAGGAAAAATTTGATGAGAAGAAGGATGATGTCAAGGAGGTCATTGAGGAAAAAAGTAATGGTAGATGTGAAGATATACCTAAGAAATCTGCAAAACTTGTTTTTGGCGAGGATATAAGATGGGCTGAATTTCCAGTTAATTGCACCCTCTTTCAGCTAAGAGAAGTTATTTGTAATCGGTTCCCAGCCCTAGGAGCAGTTCTTGTCAAATATAGGGACCAGGAAGGTGATTTGGTCACGATCACTTCTGATGAAGAATTAAGGTGGGCTGAACAGGATCACAGGGTTCTATCCGGCTGTACATAGTAGAAGCGAATCCTGATCAGGATCCATTCTTTGAGAAACTTAATGTGAAGGATGGGGAAAAGGTTGGCACTGATAATGCTCCTGGAAAAGGTTGCATGGTGAAAGCAAAGGAAATTATTAGCTCATCTTGCATTGAGGATTGGATAATTCCGTTTGCACAACTGTTCAAGAACAATGTTGGTTTTGAATCCGACAGATATTTAGATTTTCACGAACTTGGGATGAAGCTCTATTCAGAGGCTGTGGACGAGACAGTTACAAGTGAAGAAGCACAAGGCCTATTTGACATGGCAGGAGGTCAGTTCCAAGAGATGGCAGCTCTAGCATTGTTCAACTGGGGAAATGTGCATATGTCCAGGGCAAGGAAGAAAGTGTATTTAACAGAAGATTCTTCTAAAGAGCTTATCTGTGAACAAATCAAAAGTTCATATGAATGGGCGCAGAAAGAATACGCAAAAGCTGGAGAAAAATATGAATCAGCCATTAAAATTAAGTCAGATTTTTATGAAGGCTTCTTGGCACTAGGTCAGCAGCAGTTCGAGCAAGCAAAACTTTCTTGGTATTATGCACTCAGTAATGATGTAGATTTAGCAACATGGCCCTCCGCCGAGGTTCTTAAGCTTTACAATGATGCTGAGGATAATATGGAGAAAGGTATGCTTATATGGGAAGAATCACAAGCACAGCAGTTGAGTGAAACCTCCAATCAAAATGATATTAGATTAAATTTGCCGGACATGGGGTCGGATGGGCTATTTAATAATATGTCATCAGATGAAACTGCTGCACAGGCTGCAAATATGAGGTCTCAAATAAATCTCCTGTGGGCTACCATGCTATATGAACGCTCAATTGTGGAATTCAAATTAGGGCTACCAGTGTGGCATGAATGTCTGGGAGTTGCAGTTGAGAAGTTTGAACTTGCTGGAGCTTCTCCAACAGATATAGCTGTAATGTTGAAGAACCACTGTTCAAATAACACCGCTGTTGATGGTACATTTTCTTTCGTAGTTAGAGAATTTGTAGCTGAATGGATAGTTATTCATATATACTAACACTTTTTGCTGACAGGTCTAGGATTCAAAATTGATGAAATAGTTCAGGCATGGAATGAGATGTATGAAGCTAAAAAGTGGCAAAAAGGAGTTCCGTCATTTCGTTTGGAACCCTTATTTAGAAGAAGAGTATCAAAAATTTACCATGCCTTTGAGCTTGTATGAGTTGCATAATCTTCTGCAAGTTGTTGAAGAGTAACAGAGCCAACACTCACTCAGGATGCTTCTGTGCCTAAAATGCTATTGTCATCACAAGGTAACTGAGAGTCCAAGGCCCATAACGATGACATTCATGTTATTGCTTTTCATTAAGTAGTAGCTTTAATTGTCTCTGCTTATGCATTATTTGTTCTCTGATATGTACATTTCTGTAGAATGAGAATCTATAAGTGTATCTTGCAAAAGCATCTTACAGATTTGAGCAATTGATAAGTAGCTATAGAATATTGGTGTTAGATTTAGCGCGTGTGTAAATTAATGGTAAACGGTAAATATGATCATGGTTGTAAATTAACTAGTGGTTATGCTGTAAGTTAGCTATTGATTTGCTCCTTGATTAATTGTAATTTTATTATAAATAAGAGACCAATGTGCAGCCAAACATACAATTTATCTCAAACACTTTGTTTCAAGAACTAGTATTTGCCTTCTAGATGCAGTCTTCTCATTGATTATTTATGTGCAATATGTGTTACAGGTTTCATTCCTTCTTTGCTTAACTTTAACAACTTCAGCAAATCCATTTTAAAATGCACAAGCTGCTCTGAAAATATCCTTACTTTGTAGCAGTAGACAATGGTTGACAAAGTGTTTAAGAGGTTTTCATATGAATTTTCCAGTAAGTACTTCAATATAAAACATAAGTCTTTATGATTATGGAAACTAGTGTGCAATTCCTTTTTGAGTTGTTTATTTGGTAAATGATTTTAGATTTCTATATTTTATGCATCAGGAAAGTTGAATTCTATTGGGCAGAACTATATCAATATAAATTATGTAACTTCCATTAAAACTAGTAAATGAATTTATAGCCCAAGGTCAATTCTTCT
>JAVKPL010005215.1:0-23741 GCA_032173675.1 Gastrolobium villosum | reverse complement strand
AACACTCTTATCACTTAAAAGTGGCGCACCAAACAGCCTAGGGAGAGCCTCCAAAGATGCTTCTTCATCCAAGGAATATGCTCCAATAAGATCCTGTCTTATCCTTTTGTTATGAAATAACTTTTCAAAACCAATTCAAATTTGAATTCAAACACTTGAATTCAAACGCTCAAACATTCAAATTCAAAATTCAAAATTTTTCAAATTTCAAATTCAAAATTCGAATTTCAAAATTCAAATTCAAATTCAAATTTTAAAATTCAAATTTCAAATTTCAAATTTCAAATTCAAAATTCGAATTTCGAAATTCAAATTCTAAATTCAAATTTCAAAATTCAAATTTCAAATTCAAAATTCGAAATTCAAATATTTGATTATTAATTTAACTAATTAAATTAATTAGTAATGGCTTGGACTATCCAAGCCCATTACTAAACTCCATGCACCACCCACCCATTTAGGTGGGCTTCCAAACAGCTTCTTGGGCTAATAACATTATTAGGCCCAATACCTTTAAAGCTAGTCCATCATAACTACAAGGTGTTAGTGTGTGACCCATTAGGTCCAACTTAGCTACTGACATAACTGGGCTTGGGCCCAACAAGCCCACAACCCAATTTTACCCTAGCCCTTGTGCCCTTTAAGGACACGCCCAACAGTATACCTATGAGTCTCCATGTTTCAGGCAGACGAGGTATACAATCAAAACATGCCTTCAAGAATACAGTCTAGGTAATAACTTCTGGTCTAAGGAAAGACACACCCAAACATAAAGAGATTACTCTAATGACACTATCTGTGAGATTTCCTCATAGAGTCTCTTTTTGGGTCTGTTCAGTGCGAGCTATACTCTTATAGGTCCACCCACGACTTTAGCTAAGATATCTCCATATCTGCAGCTCATGAGGTCTTTACCTTGTATCCATATACAAGTAGATAAGTCGTACTAGTCTTTACTCGAGATCACTGATCCCCAAACTCAGTGTCTCTAGACTAGGAACATATAATTAGGAATAGACATGCAATATCCTTGAATCCTCATGATCGTGATCTCATCACAGATACTCAAGAGATACCTGTTCTATTCCAAGGGGTTTATCCAGTTCATTCATATAATATTAACAGTAATATCGAGACACAATATGAAACTGAATAAATAGTGCTTACATTTATTTGCGACAAATAAAGTTCTACATCTAGTGTCCTTTATTTAATCAAAAGATTGTCTCTAGGACACCCATATGCTAACAAGCTCCCACTTGGCCTAGAGCCAATCAGACCTAAGTCGTATGCCCAAAGCCTCATAATGACTATCATGTTTTCTCTGAGAAACAGCCTTTGTCAGAGAATCGGCCAGGTTATCGTCTGTGGGAACATAATCCATTTTTACATCATTCCTATCAATGATTTCTCTAATCAAATGATATCTGCGGAGCACGTGTTTAGATCTTTGATGAGACCTAGGTTCCTTTGACTGCGCGATGGCTCCAGTGTTGTCGCAAAGCAACTGTATGGGCTCATCCACGCTTGGAACCACCCTTAGTTCATTTATGAACTTCTTGATCCACACTGCCTCCTTAGCTGCTTCTGAAGCAGCTATGTATTCAGCCTCTGTCGTTGAGTCTGCTGTTGTCTCCTGCTTGGAACTTTTCCAAGACACTGCCCCACCATTTAAGGTGAATACGAATCCTGACTGTGACTTGCAGTCATCTTTGTCACTCTGAAAGCTGGCATCAGTGAACCCTTTCACTGTTAACTCATTAACCCCACCATAGACCAGAAACGCATCCTTAGTTCTTCTTAAGTATTTAAGGATGGTTTTGACTGCCGTCCAGTGACCCTCTCCAGGGTCTGACTGGTATCTGCTCGTAATGCTTAAAGCATATGAGACATCTGGTCTCGTACATATCATGGCATACATGATGGATCCAATAGCCGAAGCGTATGGAATTCCACTCATGCGATCCTTCTCAGGCTGTGACTTAGGACACATAGCCCTTGATAGGTGTACCCCATGACTGACAGGAAGAAAACCCCTTTTCGACCCTTCCATGCTAAACCTCTTTAGCATCTTGTCAACGTACGTGGATTGAGATAAACCCAACAGCCTCTTGGATCTATCTCTATAGATCTTTATACCGAGTATAAAGGCTGCCTCTCCCAAATCCTTCATGGTAAAGTTTTCTGAAAGCCACTCTTTCGTTATTTTTAATGTGGGGATGTCATTTCCTATTAGCAATATGTCATCTACATAAAGCACTAGGAAGACGACATTACTCCCACTTACCTTTCTGTAAACACAAGGTTCATCCTCGTTCTTGATAAAACCGTTACTCTTAACGACTTCATCAAAACGTATATTCCAACTCCTTGATGCTTGCTTTAGCCCATATATTGACCTTTGTAGTTTGCATACCATATGCACCTGATCTTTGTTTTCAAAGCCTTCAGGTTGTGTCATGTACACTTCCTCCTTCAAGAACCCATTCAAGAAGGCGGTCTTGACATCCATTTGCCAAATTTCATAGTCGTGGTATGCTGCTATTGCAAGCATGATCCTAATAGATTTGATCATGGCAACTGGTGAAAAAGTTTCATCATAGTCAACTCCTTGTCTTTGACGATACCCTTTCGCCACCAACCTAGCTTTGTAGGTCTGAACGTTGCCATCTGCATCAGTCTTTCTTTTAAAGACCCATTTATTACCAATAGGAACTATTCCTTGTGGTTTAGGAACCAAGGTCCATACCTTGTTCTGATACATCGAATCCATTTCAGATTCCATGGCTTCAAGCCATTTTGAGGAGTCAACATCTTTGACCGCCTCCTCGTAGTTACTTGGTTCATCATCCTCAACAGTTTGCTGATTCTCAATCACAAACCCGTACCTTTCAGGTGGATGGATGACCCTCGTAGGTCTACGGAGTTGTGTGTTTACTTCTCCATTGGAGAACGTCGCCTGCGGAGCAGACTCGGGTTCCTCAATCTGTTCTTGTGGATCTTGCACTTCTTCAAGATCAATCTTACTCCCACTGCCTCCTTGAGAGATCAAATCCTTCTCAAGGAACTCAGCATTCTTTGAAACAAACACTTTGTGTTCTTCCATGGAGTAGAAGTAGTATCCCTTAGTACCTTTAGGATACCCCACAAATAGACATTTAGTACTCTTAGCACTAAGCTTGTCTGATATCAACGCTTTGACATAAACTGGCGATCCCCATACCCTGAGGTAACTCAGGTTGCGTCTCTTACCACTCCATATCTCATATGGTGTGGTCTGAACAGATTTAGGCGGTACCCTATTTAGAAGGTATGCCGCTGTGTCTAAGGCATATCCCCAAAACGATTTTGGAAGTTGAGTCTCACTCATCATATTCTCCTTTCGGAGACACCGTTTTGGTGTGGTGTGTAAGGAGCGGTAAATTGTGAGAGAATTCCATTTTCTCTCAGATAACCCTGAAACTCGTGGCTCAAATATTCACCACCACGATCTGATCGTAATGTCTTAATCATCTTGCCACGCTGTTTCTCCACCTCATTCCTAAACTCTTTGAACTTTTCAAAAGCTTCAGATTTATATCTCATTAGGTATATATACCCAAATCTTGATTTGTCATCTGTAAAGGTAATGAAATAAGAATATCCACCTCTACCCTCAATAGACATTCGGCCAAATACATCAGTATGAATGAGTTCTAATAACTCACTAGCCCTATGACTCTCAAGCCCTTTGGGCTTTTGTTGAATCATTTTCCCAGCTAGACAAGATTCACACTGTCCATAGGATTCCAAATCCATGGAGTCCAGGTATCCATCTCTATGCATCCTAGACAATCTTGTTTCATTTATGTGCCCTAGTCTACAGTGCCAAAGATAAGATTGATTATCCGTCTTAGGTCGTTTCACATCTATATTGAGCACTTCATTTCCCATTTCCAATACATACAATCCATTTATTAAAGAAGCAGTACCGTAAACCATATCATTCAAAATGATAGAAAAAGTACCATTCCTAATACTGAAAATATATCCATCTTGTTCTAAACAAGAAATTGAAATAATGTTTCTAGAAATTTGCGGAACATAAAGACAATTATTCAAATGCAATAAAAGGCCCGTAGGCAAAATAAGGTCAGCATCTCCAACTGAATGAGCAGCAACTCTTGCTCCATTACCAACGCGGAGATCCACCTCGTTTCTATCCAATCTCCTTGGGCTCCTAAGTACCTGCAACATATTGCAGATATGAGAACCACATCCGGTATCCAATACCCATGAGGATGGATTAGCATAAGAATAATTTATCTCAATCATGAAAATACCTGAGGCAGAAGCATCACCATGCTTCTTGTCATTCACATTGTTCAGGTAGTCTGGACAATTCCTCTTCCAGTGGCCTTTCTTGCCACAATGGAAGCACTCAGCATCACCCTTGTCCTTAGGTGCCTTCTTACCCTTCTTCTTGCCCTTCTTCTTCTTGGATTTTCCTTTGGGCTTAAGGGGGTCACCTTTTGCAGGCTCCTTACCCTTTCCCTTGGCCTTGCTAGGCCCACCAATCAAAAGAGCCTGTGTCCTATCCTTCTTGATAGACACTTCAGCTGTTGTTAACATGCTTAACAACTCAGGCAAGCTCACTTGCATCCCATGCATATTGTAATTCATGATGAATTGACTGAAGGAAGGTGGAAGTGAGGTGAGGACTAAGTCATTACTTAGCTCGGCATCCATGATGAAGCCTAGGTTTCCTAGCTTCTCAATCAGCCCGATCATCTTGAGAACATGGCTGGCAACAGACATGCTCTCAGTCATCCTACAAGAGAACAGTTCTCTTGAGGCCTCATACCTCTCATGCCTGCCTTTAATATCATACAACTCCTTGAGATGTACGATAATAGAGGGAGCATCCATATGCTCATGCTGCTTTTGCAGTTCAGGCGACATGGATGCCAACATGATGCATACTGCCATCACATTGTCATCCAAGTGTTGTTGATGGGTTACGAAATCAAATTCCGCAAACCCTTCTTCCCCTTCCCGTGGAGCTACGGGTATTACAGCATCTAAAACGTAGGCAATCTTTTCGGCCCGTAGAACTATTCTTAGGTTCCGATACCAGTCCATAAAATTCGAACCGGTCAGTTTATTCGTATCGAGAATTGAACGCAGTGACAGTGGATTAGTCATACTATAAGCTGAAAAGGATGTAAAGATAGTTTTAGTTAATATACGGTTATGTAGTTAAAAGCAAATTATTAAAGACTTGAAATAATTTGCCCCTCCCACTATTTTATCTAAGTCAATGACCCTTCCTTTTGACTTAGGGTTAATCTACTTTAGATTTTACCTTAGTGGGTTTAAGAGTGCGATTATTTATTTTAACCTCCGTCTGAGACCGCAAGATTAATTTAAATAAAGGGTTGATCTTTATCAACAGTATCTCATACCCTCTCTTAACTTTAGGTTGACAACTCTTTGTCACTTAGTGGTGCATCTCATGCAACCAACCTAGCACCGTTACCCTAAGCACATAAGTCCAGCTGTGCCTGCAACTTATGTCTTAGTTAAGCATTAAACCATCACCCTAAGTGTCTTACACTTCAAACACTACTCTAGCCCAACGAAATAGTGGGTCCCAACTGAGTTGTGGAGCACCACTACGTAGAAGAGTTTTGAGTAGCATTGGTGGTGGGAGATAATCATATGCTTAATTATTTATTCCTTTTAAGGGTTCCTTTTATCTTGGGGTTAATTAGGTCCCATCAAACGCATATTGTAAGTTATCATGCTAGTCGTTACCTATGTCAAACATCTATCGGTATACACTAGTCGTTATTGGACAAACATAATAACCATACAAACGCGATTTGCCCAATTTATGCATACTAGACGTTCTAATCATACATACATATAAACAGTTTATATTGAGATAGCCATGGTGCTCGCGCTTTTGTCCTTTTTGCTTCTTTAAGCAACGGCCGCTTGTCGTCTATACGCCACTAGCCTATTTCTCTAATTACAAATAATTAAAGAAACTCCATAACACTTTGGAGGAACAAAATTACAAAATTTAAATTACAAATATACTTGTAAATTAAAATGCGCGATTACACATAAATTTAAAATTCAAAAAATTCAAATCCGGGCACCATGACCATCCCCTTCCTGTTTGTACCTAAAAAGTTCAAAACTTGCAAACACAAACATTATATTATCACATAACATTTTCACATGTATTTTGACATTTAACATTTAAATATCAAAATAACATCAAGATTCATAATCTTAAATTTCTCATTGGCCGAATTTAAAAACAATTTCAATTCAAATTTTGTTAATTCTTTCTTAAAGAAAACAAAATTAAACCATGCATGTAGCCATATATCCCTACATGGCCGAATCATATAGGTAACTATATGATAAATTTTTCACAAAATTTCATGCATATAAACATGACACAATTCATGGAGAAAAATAAGAAATCATTCAAGGTACTCTTAGTACCCTCCATGGCCGAATCTACCCTTTCAAAAAGGGTGTTCCTTTTAGAACTTTCATAAAGAAAAGAAACTAAACCATGATGCATAATGTTTTAAGAACACAGAATCAAATTTTCATGTTCATAAAAACAAAAACTTTAACACTTTAAAGGATTTGTGATTCAAAATCCACATGCAGAATTTAAACTTTAACCCTTTAAAGATTTTTAACCGTGAAAGACTCTTTTCACAAACAAGGTACCATCACCCGTCGATGGTAAAGCAACCGGGCTCTGATACCACTTGAAAGTAAACTGGCCTTTGAAGGCCGATGCATGTAAGGAGTAAAACAAAAATTTTACTGCGGAACATACATGCACACATAGGTTCATGCTTTAAGACAACATGATGTTACCTTGTTTAGGCCTGATCAGTCAGGGAGATGAGATGTCAGGCTTGAAGGGTTCAAACCCTCTAATGGTGATCCACACCACCGTTCGTCTATGATGCAAGAACTCTTTCTTGAAAGCCACCAGATGAACACCACAATGAGGCTTGCTATGCGCACAAGTGGTGAAGGTGGAGGCCAGGTATCCTGTTTGGAAAGGTGTACTGAGCTACCCTACAGAATGATGCATAGATGGAGGAGAGTTGGCTAGGTTTTCAATGAAACCTAAGGTGAGGAACATGTCTATTTATGCGCACCCTTTGGAGAGGAGGAGGGAATTCATTCATTCAAAATGAAAAACAAACTTTCAAATTTCTTTGAAAGTTATGCATGAAACAGTGTGATAAGGTGGAGCTGTTGCAAAACAAACTTTGCCAACAACCTCCAATCTTATCCACATGAATTTAAATTCAAATTAATTTAAACTTAAATTCATAAACTATCATATAGTATATAGTTTTCATGCGCATAATTCAGCCCTATAAAGGGTCCAAATACATTGAGCAGTTGCATTCAAAATTTGAATCAACTTACCCACTGATTCCCTCAACCACCAAATCTGAATGGAGGTTTGTTTTAAGTGATAAGATAACACTCTTATCACTTAAAAGTGGCGCACCAAACAGCCTAGGGAGAGCCTCCAAAGATGCTTCTTCATCCAAGGAATATGCTCCAATAAGATCCTGTCTTATCCTTTTGTTATGAAACAACTTTTCAAAACCAATTCAAATTTGAATTCAAACACTTGAATTCAAACGTTCAAACATTCAAATTCAAAATTCAAAATTCAAAATTTCAAATTTCAAATTCAAAATTCGAATTTCAAAATTCAAATTCAAATTCAAATTTTAAAATTCAAATTTCAAATTTCAAATTTCAAATTCAAAATTCGAATTTCGAAATTCAAATTCTAAATTCAAATTTCAAAATTCAAATTTCAAATTCAAAATTCGAAATTCAAATATTTGATTATTAATTTAACTAATTAAATTAATTAGTAATGGCTTGGACTATCCAAGCCCATTACTAAACTCCATGCACCACCCACCCATTTAGGTGGGCTTCCAAACAGCTTCTTGGGCTAATAACATTATTAGGCCCAATACCTTTAAAGCTAGTCCATCATAACTACAAGGTGTTAGTGTGTGACCCATTAGGTCCAACTTAGCTACTGACATAACTGGGCTTGGGCCCAACAAGCCCACAACCCAATTAATGACAACACAGAGCACTAGCAATGCTTTGTTGCCCCAGAACTAGTCAGATTAATGACTTGATCATCCTATTGCACATATTTGGTTACCGTATGTATTTCCCTTCGTCTCGGTTATCTTCCCATTAACCTAGGGTAAGGAAATGTATCAACCCCTGCGGTTTAGGGTAAGCTTTATTCGAAATAGGGAATCTTCAATTTACTGACTCTAAAGGCAGATCATCTCATGATCTCTTTTACTATGCATAGATTCCCGAGTCCCTGTAAATGTCATCCCGATTTCTCCGGTTTACAGATAACCTAATCTCTCACAGAGATTTGACGAATTCCTTCAGCTTATTACCCTAGCCCTTGTGCCCTTTAAGGACACGCCCAACAGTATACCTATGAGTCTCCATGTTTCAGGCAGACGAGGTATACAATCAAAACATGCCTTCAAGAATACAGTCTAGGTAATAACTTCTGGTCTAAGGAAAGACACACCCAAACATAAAGAGATTACTCTAATGACACTATCTGTGAGATTTCCTCATAGAGTCTCTTTTTGGGTCTGTTCAGTGCGAGCTATACTCTTATAGGTCCACCCACGACTTTAGCTAAGATATCTCCATATCTGCAGCTCATGAGGTCTTTACCTTGTATCCATATACAAGTAGATAAGTCGTACTAGTCTTTACTCGAGATCACTGATCCCCAAACTCAGTGTCTCTAGACTAGGAACATATAATTAGGAATAGACATGCAATATCCTTGAATCCTCATGATCGTGATCTCATCACAGATACTCAAGAGATACCTGTTCTATTCCAAGGGGTTTATCCAGTTCATTCATATAATATTAACAGTAATATCGAGACACAATATGAAACTGAATAAATAGTGCTTACATTTATTTGCGACAAATAAAGTTCTACATCTAGTGTCCTTTATTTAATCAAAAGATTGTCTCTAGGACACCCATATGCTAACAATGTTGGCATCCATGTCGCCTGAACTGCAAAAGCAGCATGAGCATATGGATGCTCCCTCTATTATCGTACATCTCAAGGAGTTGTATGATATTAAAGGCAGGCATGAGAGGTATGAGGCCTCAAGAGTACTGTTCTCTTGTAGGATGACTGAGAGCATGTCTGTTGGCAGCCATGTTCTCAAGATGATCGGGCTGATTGAGAAGCTAGGAAACCTAGGCTTCATCATGGATGCCGAGCTAAGTAATGACTTAGTCCTCACCTCACTTCCACCTTCCTTCAGTCAATTCATCATGAATTACAATATGCATGGGATGCAAGTGAGCTTGCCTGAGTTGTTAAGCATGTTAACAACAGCTGAAGTGTCTATCAAGAAGGGTAGGACACAGGCTCTTTTGATTGGTGGGCCTAGTAAGGCCAAGGGAAAAGGTAAGGAGCCTGCAAATGGTGAACCCCTTAAGCCCAAAGGAAAATCCAAGAAGAAGAAGGGTAAGAAGGCACCTAAGGACAAGGGTGATGCTGAGTGCTTCCATTGTGGCAAGAAAGGCCACTGGAAGAGGAATTATCCAGACTACCTGAACAATGTGAAGGACAAGAAGCATGGTGATGCTTCTGCCTCAGGTATTTTCATGATTGAGATAAATTATTCTTATGCTAATCCATCCTCATGGGTATTGGATACCGGATGTGGTTCTCATATCTGCAATATGTTGCAGGTACTTAAGAGCCCAAGGAGATTGGATAGAAACGAGGTGGATCTCCGCGTTGGTAATGGAGCAAGGGTTGCTGCTCATTCAGTTGGAGATGCTGACCTTATTTTGCCTACGGGCCTTTTATTGCATTTGAATAATTGTCTTTATGTTCCGCATATTTCTAGAAACATTATTTCAATTTCTTGTTTAGAACAAGATGATTATACTTTCAGTATTAGGGATGGTACTTTTACTATCATTTTGAATGATATGGTTTATGGTACTGCTTCTTTAATAAATGGATTGTATGTGTTGGAAATGGGAAATGAAGTGCTCAATATAGATGTGAAATGACCTAGGACGGATAATCAATCTTATCTTTGGCACTGTAGACTAGGGCACATAAATGAAACAAGATTGTCTAGGATGCATAGAGATGGATACCTGGACTCCATGATTTTGGAATCCTATGGACAGTGTGAATCTTGTCTAGCCGGGAAAATGATTCGACAAAAGCCCAAAGGGCTTGAGAGTCATAGGGCTAGTGAGTTATTAGAACTCATTCATACTGATGTATGTGGCCCAATGTCTATTGAGGCTAGAGGTGGATATTCTTATTTCATTACCTTTACAGATGACAAATCAAGATTTGGGTATATATACCTAATGAGATATAAATCTGAAGCTTTTGAAAAGTTCAAAGAGTTTAGGAATGAAGTGGAGAAACAGCGTGGCAATATGATTAAGACATTACGATCAGATCGTGGTGGTGAATATTTGAGCCACGAGTTTCAGGGTTATCTGAGAGAAAATGGAATTCTCTCACAACTTACCACTCCTTACACACCACACCAAAACGGTGTCTCTGAAAGGAGAAACAGGACCTTGTTAGACATGGTTAGGTCTATGATGAGTGGGACTCAACTTCCAAAATCATTTTGGGGATATGCCTTAGACACAGTGGCATACCTTCTAAATAGGGTACCGTCTAAATCTGTTCAGACCACACCATATGAGATATGGAGTGGTAAGAGACCCAACCTGAGTTACCTCAGGGTATGGGGATCGCCAGCTTATGTCAAAGCGTTGACATCAGACAAGCTTAGTGCTAAGAGTACTAAATGTCTATTTGTGGGGTATCCTAAAGGTACTAAGGGATACTACTTCTACTCCATGGAAGAACACAAAGTGTTTGTGTCAAAGAATGCTGAGTTCCTTGAGAAGGATTTGATCTCTCAAGGAGGCAGTGGGAGTAAGATTGATCTTGAAGAAGTGCAAGATCCATAAGAACAGATTGAGGAACCCGAGTCTGCTCTGCAGGCGACGTTCTCCAATGGAGAAGTAAACACACAACTTCGTAGATCTACGAGGGTCATCCATCCACCTGAGAGGTACGGGTTTGTGATTGAGAATCAGCAAACTGTTGAGGATGATGAACCAAGTAACTACGAGGAGGCGGTCAAAGATGTTGACTCCTCAAGATGGCTTGAAGCCATGGAATCTGAAATGGATTCGATGTATCAGAACAAGGTATGGACCTTGGTTCCTAAACCGCAAGGAATAGTTCCTATCGGTAATAAATGGGTCTTTAAAAGAAAGACTGATGCAGATGGCAACGTTCAGACCTACAAAGCTAGGTTGGTGGCGAAAGGGTATCGTCAAAGACAAGGAGTTGACTATGATGAAACTTTCTCACCAGTTTCCATGATCAAATCTATTAGGATCATGCTTGCAATAGCAGCATACCACGACTATGAAATTTGGCAAATGGATGTCAAGACCGCCTTCTTGAATGGGTTCTTGAAGGAGGAAGTGTACATGACACAACTTGAAGGCTTTGAAATCAAAGATCAGGAGCATATGGTATGCAAACTACAAAGGTCAATATATGGGCTAAAGCAAGCATCAAGGAGTTGGAATATACGTTTTGATGAAGTCGTTAAGAGTAACGGTTTTATCAAGAACAAGGATGAACCTTGTGTTTACAGAAAGGTTAGTGGGAGTAATGTCGTCTTCCTAGTGCTCTATGTAGATGACATATTGCTAATAGGAAATGACATCCCCACATTAAAAATAACGAAAGAGTGGCTTTCAGAAAACTTTACCATGAATGATTTGGGAGAGGCAGCCTTTATACTTGGTATAAAGATCTATAGAGATAGATCCAAGAGGCTGCTGGGTTTATCTCAATCCACGTACGTTGACAAGATGCTAAAGAGGTTTAGCATGGAAGGGTCGAAAAGGGGTTTTCTTCCTGTCAATCATGGGGTACACCTATCAAGGGCTGTGTCCTAAGTCACAGCCTGAGAAGGATCGCATGAGTGGAATTCCATACGCTTCGGCTATTGGATCCATCATGTATGCCATGATATGTACGAGACCAGATGTCTCATATGCTTTAAGCATTACGAGCAGATACTAGTCAGACCCTGGAGAGGGTCACTGGACGGCAGTCAAAACCATCCTTAAATACTTAAGAAGAACTAAGGATGCGTTTCTGGTCTATGGTGGGGTTAATGAGTTAACAGTGAAAGGGTTCACTGATGCCAGCTTTCAGAGTGACAAAGATGACTGCAAGTCACAGTCAGGATTCGTATTCACCTTAAATGGTGGGGCAGTGTCTTGGAAAAGTTCCAAGCAAGAAACAACAGCAGATTCAATGACAGAGGCTGAATACATAGCTGCTTCAGAAGCAGCTAAGGAGGCAGTGTGGATCAAGAAGTTCATAAATGAACTAAGGGTGGTTCCAAGCGTGGATGAGCCCATACAGTTGCTTTGCGACAACACAGGAGCCATTGCGCAGTCAAAGGAACCTAGGTCTCATCAAAGATCTAAACACGTGCTCCGCAGATATCATTTGATTAGAGAAATCATTGATAGGAATGATGTAAAAATAGATTATGTTCCCACAGACGATAACCTGGCCGATTCTCTGACAAAGGCTGTTTCTCAGAGAAAACATGATAGTCATTATGAGGCTTTGGGTATACGACTTAGGTTTGATTGGCTCTAGGCCAAGTGGGAGCTTGTTAGCATATGGGTGTCCTAGAGACAATCTTTTGATTAAATAAAGGACACTAGATGTAGAACTTTGTTTGTCGCAAATAAATGAAAGCACTATTTATTCAGTTTCATATTATGTCTCGATATTACTGTTAATATTATATGAACGAACTGAATAAACCCCTTGGAATAGAACAGGTATCTCTTGAGTATCTGTGATGAGATCACGATCATGAGGATTCAAGGATATTGCATGTCTATTCCTAATTATATGTTCCTAGTCTAGAGACACTGAGTTTGGGGATCAGTGATCTCGAGTAAGACTAGTACGACTTATCTACTTGTATATGGATACAAGGTAAAGACCTCATGAGCTGCAGATATGGAGATATCTTAGCTAAAGTCGTGGGTGGACCTATAAGAGTATAGCTCGCACTGAACAGACCCAAAAAGAGAGTCTATGAGGAAATCTCACAGATAGTGTTATTAGAGTAATCTCTTTATGTTTGGATATGTCTTTCCTTAGACCATAAGTTATTACCTAGACTGTGTTCTTGAAGGCATGTTTTGATTGTATGCCTCGTCTGCCTGAAACATGGAGACTCATAGGTATACTGTTGGGCGTGTCCTTAAAGGGCACAGGGCTAGGGTAATAAGCTGAAGGAATTCGTCAAATCTCTGTGAGAGATTAGGTTATCTGTAAACCGGAGAAATCGAGATGACATTTACAGGGACTCGGGAATCTATGCATAGTAAAAGAGATCATGAGATGATCTGCCTTTAGAGTCAGTAAATTGAAGATTCCCTATTTCGAATAAAGCTTACCCTAAACCGCAGGGGTTGATACATTTCCTTACCCTAGATTAATGGGAAGATAACCGAGACGAATGGAAATACATACGGTAACCAAATATGTGCAATAGGATGATCACGTCATTAATCTGACTAGTTCTGGGGCAACAAAGCATTGCTAGTGTTCTGTGTTGTCATTAATTGGGTTGTGGGCTTGTTGGGCCCAAGCCCAGTTATATCAGAAGCTAAGTTGGACCTAATGGGTCACACACTAACACCTTGTAGTCATGATGGACTAGCTTTAAAGGTATTGGGCATAATAATGGTTGTTAGCCCAAGAAGTTGTTTGGAAGCCCACCTAAATGGGTGGGTGGTGCATGGAGCTTAGTAATGGGCTTGGATAGTCCAAGCCATTACTAATTAATTTGATTAGTTAAATTAATAATCAAATACTTGAATTTCGAATTTTGAATTTGAAATTTGAATTTGGAAATTGAATTTGGAATTTGAATTTCGAAATTCGAATTTTGAATTTGAAATTTGAATTTTGAAATTTGAATTTGGAATTTGAATTTGGAAATTCGAATTTTGAATTTGAAATTCGAAATTTTGAATTTGAAATTTTGAATTTTAAATTTGAATGTTTGAACATTTGAATTCAAGTGTTTGAATTCGAATTTGAATTGGTTTTGAAAAGTTGTTTCATAACAAAAGGATAAGACAGGATCTTATTGGAGCATATTCCTTGGATCAAGAAGCATCTTTGGAGCACTTCCTTGGGCTGTTTGGTGCGCAAGTTTAAGTGATAAGGATGTCATCTTATCACTTAAAACAAAGCTCCATTCAGATTTGGTGGTTGAGGGAATCAGTGGGTGAGTTGATTCAAATTTTAAATGCAACTACTCAATATATTTGGACCCCTTCTAGGGCTGAATTATGCGCATGAAAAGTATACTATATGATAGTTTATGAATTTAAGTTTAAATTATTTTGAACTTAATTTCATGTGGATAAGATTGGAGGTTGTTGGCAAAATTGGTTTTGCAACAGCTCCACCTTATCCTCCCTGTTCCATGCGCAAACTTCAAAGGTTTTTGAAAGTTGGTTTTCATTTTGAATGAATTAAAATTCCCTCTTCCTCTCATCAAGGTGTGCGCATATATACAGCCTCCTCACCTTAGGGTTTTGTCAAGAAAACCTAGCCAACTCTCCTCCATCTATGCACCATTCTGTAGGGTAGTTCACTACACCTTTCCAAACAGAGTACCTAGCCTCCACCTTCACCAGTTGTGCGCATAGCAAGCCTCACTGTGGTGTTCATCTGGTGGCTTTCAAGAAAGGGTTCTTGCATCATTGACGAACGGTGGTGTGGATCACCATTAGAGGGTTTGAACCCTTCAAGCCTGACATCTGATCTCCCTGACTGATCAGGCCAAAAACAAGGTAACATCATGCTGTCTTAAAGCATGAACCTATGTGTACATGTATGTTCCGCAGTAAAATTTTTGTTTTACACCTTACATGCATCGGCCTTCAAAGGCCAGTTTACTTTCAGTTTTAATATCCCTATTGCTATTGGTGATATCGGCATTGGGAAAGCTTTATGTGATCTAGGGGCTAGCATTAATCTAATGCCCTTATCAGTATACAAATCAATGGGGATTGAGGAATTGAAGCCTACCGAGGTATCTCTCCAATTGGATGATAGATCCGTAAGGAAACCTAATGGTATCATAGAAGATATCATTGTCAAGGTTGATAAGTTTATCTTTCCTGCAGACTTTGTGGTGTTAGATATGGGAGAAGGAAGTGAGAAACCCATGTTATTAGGAAGACCCTTTTTGGCTACAGCCCGAGCCTTAATTGATGTTGAACAAGGGATGATTAAACTGAGAATGAACGATGAGGGAATTATCTACAATGTTTCAGAAACTATGAAGAGACCTGCTGAAAATAATGATTGTTTCCAGGTTGATTCTATTCATGAAACGATTCAACACAAGAAAGAGCGACCTCAAGAGATTGATTATGAGTTGAAAGCTCGTGATCATATACCTTTTGAAAAAGAAGGAATTACTGTGGAGGTACTGAAAGAAAAAGCTGAAGATGTAGAGGTTGGTGCCCCTAAAGTTGAGTTGAAACCATTACCAGACACTTTAAAATATGTGTTCTTGGGAGATGGTGATACTTATCCGGTAATCATCAACAAAGACCTCTCCGAAGGTCAAGAGAAGGAGCTGGTTGAAGTTTTAAAAGCTCATAAGACCGCAATAGGATGGTCTATTACTGATTTGAAGGGCATAAATCCTTCTTTTTGTACACATAAGATTCTCATGGAAGATGATATTAAACCCGTGAGACAACCACAAAGAAGATTGAACCCAACAATGAAAGAGGTGGTAAGAAAAGAGGTTGTAAAGCTTCTTGATGCAGGAATGATTTACCCAATTTCTGATGCTGCGTGGGTAAGTCCTGTTCAAACAGTGCCAAAGAAAGGTGGTGTAACAGTAGTTACCAATGCAAAGCAAGAGTTGATTCCAACCAGAACTATCACAGGTTGGAGAATGTGTGTCGATTACAGGAGATTGAACACAGCTACGCGGAAAGATCATTTCCCACTACCTTTTATTGATCAAATGCTGGAAAGACTGGCGGGCCACTCTTATTATTGCTTCTTGGATGGTTATTCAGGCTACAACCAAATACCTGTAGCTCCTGAAGACCAGGAAAAGACAGCTTTTACTTGCCCATTTGGAGTCTTTGCATACAGAAGAATGTCGTTCGGCCTCTGCAATGCACCTGCCACATTCCAAAGGTGTATGCTGTCCATTTTTTCTGATATGGTGGAGAAAGGTTTAGAGGTATTTATGGATGACTTCTCTGTTTTTGGTTCTAATTTTGATTTTTGTTTGAACAATTTATCTAAAGTTTTGAAAAGATGTAATGAGACAAATCTGGTTCTAAATTGGGAAAAGTGCCATTTTATGGTAACTGAAGGTATAGTGCTGGGACACAAAATCTCTAATGCAGGGATTGAAGTTGATAAAGCAAAATTAATGTTAATTGAACAACTTCCCATTCCTGTAAATGTAAATGCTGTTAGGAGTTTCCTAGGACATGCAGGTTTTTACAGGCGGTTCATCAAGGATTTCTCCAAGATTGCTAAACCATTAAGCCAACTCTTGGTGAAAGACTCTGAATTTGTGTTTGATGATGCATGTTCGAAGGCATTCCATTTGTTAAAAGAAAAGCTTACTACAGCTCCAGTGCTTACAGCTCCCGATTGGAACCTTCCATTTGAACTCATGTGTGACGCCAGTGCTTATGCAATTGGTGCAGTCCTTGGTCAGCGTAAGGAAAAATTATTACATGTCATTTACTATGCTAGCAAAGTTTTGAATGATGCTCAGGTTAATTATGCAACAACTGAGAAAGAAATGTTAGCAGTAGTTTATGCACTAGACAAATTTAGACCTTACTTGTTAGGATCTAAAATCATTGTTTTTACTGACCATTCTGCTATTAAGTTTTTGATGACTAAGCAGGACGCTAAACCACGACTGTTAAGGTGGATGCTACTCTTTCAAGAGTTTGATTTGGAGATCCGGGACAAAATTGGAGTAGAAAACAAAGTGGCTGATCATCTCTCCAGAATTCAGGCAAAAGAACTACAAGATAGTTCAGAAAAAGAAATCAATGACTATTTTCCTGATGAGAAGGTGATGGCAGTCTTTGTTCCTCCATGGTTCGCAGATTTTGCCAACTACAAAGTTGTAAGAGAGTTGCCTCCTAACCTTACAAGGCAACAACAGAAGAAATTTCTGCGAGATGTAAGGCGATATTTCTGGGAGGATCCACATCTATATTTCCAATGTGCTGATGGGATCATTCGCAGATGTGTCCCGGAGTTTGAAATGAGTCAAATTTTATGGCATTGCCATTCTTCTAACTATGGAGGCCACTTTGGGGGTAATAGAACCGCGCAGAAGGTCTTGCAAAGCGGTTACTACTGGCCAACACTTTTTAAGGATGCAAAGGATTGCGTAGAAAAATGTGATAAGTGTCAGAGGACAGGAAATATCTCACGCAAGGATGAGATGCCTCTGAATAATATTCTAGAGGTAGAACTATTTGATGTTTGGGGCATTGACTTTATGGGTCCATTTCCATCATCTTATTCCAACCAGTATATCCTTGTTGCTGTGGATTATGTTTCTAAGTGGGTAGAAGCTGCTGCTCTTCCCACTAATGATGCTAAGGTGGTTGTGAATTTTCTAAGGAAAAATATTTTTACAAGGTTTGGAGTACCTCGAGCTATTATCAGTGATGGGGGTACTCACTTTTGTAACAAACATTTTGAGAGTTTGTTGGTTAAATATGGGGTGAGACACAGAATAGCCACACCATATCATCCCCAGACTAGTGGGCAAGTGGAAATCTCCAATAGGGAGATAAAGAGAATCCTAGAAAAGACAGTGGGAATTTCTAGGAAGGATTGGGCCAAGAAGCTTGATGATGCACTTTGGGCGTACAGAACTGCGTTCAAAACTCCAATTGGCATGTCACCTTATCAATTAGTGTATGGCAAACCTTGTCATTTGCCAGTGGAGTTAGAACACAAAGCCTTGTGGGCTACAAGGTTTTTAAATTTTGAACCATCCGGAGCTCAAAAGAAGAGAATATTGCAGCTGAATGAGCTTGATGAGTTCAGAAGAACTGCTTATGAAAGTGCACAAATTTATAAAGAAAAGACTAAGCTGTGGCATGATAGCAAGATCAAGCACAAAGAGTTTGCACCTGGTCAACAGGTATTATTGTACAACTCTCGACTGAAGTTGTTTCCAGGTAAACTTAAATCTCGTTGGTCTGGTCCTTTTGTAGTGAAAAATGTATTTCCATATGGTACCATTGAGATCTCTCCTCTGGATGCTGAGAGACCCTTTAAGGTAAATGGAAATCGGCTCAAGTTCTACTATGGAGAACCTGTGAATAGAGAGACAATTTCTGTCCCTTTAACTTCACCTGAGTAATCACGGTTCCGGTCAGGCTCATGACGTTAAACAAGCGCTTGCTGGGAGGCAACCCAGTGGAAATTTTTCAATTTGCTTAGTTTAGATCTTATTTTTAATTTTTAAGTATGACAAAGAATGAAGTAGTCTGAAATTCTTAAAAGTCCACGCTCGCAGCGTGGTTCCCACGCTTGCAGCGTGGAACTTGAGGAATTGGCAGAGAGCTCCGCGCTGATAGCGTGGAAACCGCGCTATCAGCGCCACAAAAGGAAAAATGGCAGTGCCACCCGCGCTCACAACGCGGGAATGGCGCTCGGAGCGCCAGAGAAGAAAAGATGGCAGTGGTAACCGCGGTCCCAGCGTGAAACCCACGCTGCGAGCGCGGGATTCGAATTAGTTTTTTTTTAAAAGGACAGAACCCTATTTTTTTTGTTCACTCAGCTCACCTATCTCACCGCCACCCATCCATCTCCTTCTCAAATTCCTCTCCTCACTCAAACACAACTCACACCTATCTCCCTCATCACCACCATATCTTTATCTCAACTTCTTCTTCCTCCAACACAACCAACCACCCCAACCACCATACCACTTCCTTTCTTTTTCCATTCTTCTTCTCTTCCATATAACCTCTCCCTCAACCATTGTGGGGTTAGAATTAGGGTTCTACAACTTTGGGGCTTCATCACTGCACATAAAGGTTGTGGGTTTCTTTCACTATTTCAAATGGCAGGAGAAAAGGTAAGATTCAAACTATTTGCTTTTAGATTGTAATGGGATGTTGATATGCTCTTGGTAGATTGAATGGTGATATCTCCTTATGTGGGTTAGTGGGTTTTTGATTCTGCATGCTAGGTGTTCGATAAAATGCTTGAGTTAAAATTTCCAAATGCACAATCTAGGAAAAGTCATAACATGTATAACTATGGACAATGGGATGTTGGAGATGGTTGGAATATATCTATGTGGTCTTTCATGTACAAAATTAGAAATGCATGCTAGGTGTTTGATAAATTACCTCATAAGAAAAATCAAAGTTGAATTGCCTATTGCATATATATGGAGTGTGAATGTGTGGTTAGTGAGATTAAAAGCGTCATGATTTTGTGAAGAAAATGCATACATGCCACTTGTTGAGATTCTATTTTTTTTTACAAATACCATGTCTTTGCTTAGATGCATTGGGTAAAAATCACTTGAAATCCCAAATGTCATTGCTGTCATTTTGATCCATGAATTTAATTCTGATTTCACATGCTATTTGGGTATGCCTTCTTATTACTGGTATGTAGTGTTATGAGATGATTTGGCTGAGTATAGTGTTGACCTATAATAAGCATGAGATAAATCTGGGAATTGTCATTGGTTATCTAATATCCTGAATTTTAATGCTGTACATACTTGTATCCTATTTGTGTTGGAACTTTTCTGAATGCAGGGAAAAAGGGTCGCCAAAAAGACTACAGGTGCAGCTGGCTACAGAAAGGGACCATGCCCCTGACTACAGAAATAGATCTAGCCAATCAACATCATGATCGCTGATCTATTTTCAACATGAACTGAAAATAAAAATAGAAGAAGAAGATTACAAGAACGGAATGACGAACGCAAAGAACTTCTTCCTCCTTCAGCCGGATCTGTTCCTAGGTCTTGTGGTGTTTTCTGATCTTATTTTCTTCAAAGGTTGAGTCTCTTTTTATAAGAGACTTTGACCTAAAATGTGAAATTTGAATTTCCATCTTTTCGCGCCTCCCACGCTGACAGCGCCACTCCCGCGCTGTTAGCGTGGGAGTTTCTGCCAAATTCTGCTCACCCGCGCTGATGGCGCGGATCTCGCGCTCTCAGCGCGGGACCTTCTGCCAAATTTCCTCTTCCCACGCTCAGAGCGCCATTCCCGCGCTGTGAGCGTGGGAACCTTTGAAATCTTTGCAATTTTTTGCCTCTTTTATGCATCTTCCTTGATATTCAGACTTTGGATGTTTTTAATCTTTTTTCTGCCTTTCTTGCATTGATTGAGTCACTTTCTTCTTCTTTTCGTCTTGTAATTTCCTATATGCTGATCGCATATCAAATAATTCCCAGATTTGAACTTTGCTGTCCCCAGCAATGTACAAGACTAAATCCAGGAAACAAATTAATCCAACATAACATTGTACAGCCAATTGATAGATTACCACACTAAGCATGTTTGAATCAATGCAAAGAATTTTTTACAATGCCTTTTATGAAAAGATCATAATCTAGTTTGAACACCCCTCACCCAGATAAATAATTTTCAATTCTCAAGTGTTTGGGGGAATGACAATCACTCAATCTATCACAGCAACAACATTACCATAAGCTTGCTCATATTCTCAAGTTCCTAAAGATGAGAAACATTAATACATGCATAATTGATCAAAAAGAACTTTACAGGTTATTACTTGGCCGGGCTAAAGGGTAGGAATTTATGGATAGTAGCTGAAGCACAAATGAGATTGAAAAACTGGTATTACACCTTCAACTTTTTTGCTTTTACTCCATTAACATTCCCACGGAATTTCAGGAATTAATTCCTTTTCAGCCTTATTTTCTTTACATTCTTCCAATTTTCCTTTTATTTAAAGGCACAATTCAGTCGCCTTTCTTTACATTGTCCTCTGTGGAGCTTACCTCAATTTCTTTGTTTCCATTTCAAACATCATTGATTCAATCTCACTTAAGGTAAGACAATAGGAATATGGCTAAGCAATCAACAGGAATTATGAACATAAAGGCTCAATCTCAAAGGAATTTAGCAATGGAAAAATACATATAGGTAGGTTATTTGGCCATGGCTAACAGAATAAAATTTTCCTTAATCATTTCAATCAAAGCATGCATATTAGAGAAACAGAGCAAGTTCTAGAATGTTATCAAAGTGAAGTCTCTCAGAATAAATAAGTGTTTAGGCACAAAAACTCACTAGCTATGATGTCAGACTAGACTTCCAAAATAATCATTTAGGCATTATTAATCATTCAAGCATAAAATTCAGACATACTAGTTGAAAGAAATTGCCTATACAATATCATGTTAGAAGTTTATGCATCCAAAATTTAATCAAGCATATTTGAACCTGAGAATTGCTGTTGTTTCTTCTTTCTCTCATTTTTTTCTTTTTTTTCTTTTTCTATTTTAAAAAAAAATTAATTTTTTTTATATATGTATAGCACACAAAATAACTATAAAAATACTAAGAAAATGAAAAGAGTTAGGATATCTCCCCTGATAGAAGAATTGCAGTTCTAAGGCGCAAGCCCACCATTCCCAGATTTAGAGCATTGCTGTCCTCAGCAATAATTAAACCACAAGAAGGAAAACCTGCACAATGGAACAAGCAGTGGCATATAGAAGAGACTATAATGCGCACATTAAAACATCAGAGAAAAATATACTAACTAAAATACAAAACAGAAAAATAAACTAATGTACAAAATCCCCGTCAGCAAGGAGATAAAGTCAAACCTCCATGTCATCCCACTCAGCAGCGTGGGATGACTCAGCAAATGGAGGATCTGGTAGTATTGGCTGCCTTGGTGTTTGGAGCCACCATTCCCAGATTTGGCCCAAACCATGGAGCCATGTTAGAAACTCTTTGAAGCTTTGATTCTTCTGAGAGATAGAATCTCTATGTCTCTTGTCAAACTTTAGCTTCCGGTGTCTCTTCCAACTCTTATCAAAGAGTTTGATCACCTCCTTTCTCAGTACCTTCTTCATTGTAGGATGACTCCTCCCTTGGGGTTTCTTATCATGTTTGTCATCATCCTCATTTAGAATTTTATTGGTATGAGCAGAGGGATCTTTGTCTTTCAATTCAGTCTTCTCTTCCTTCAGTGCTTCAGTCACTACCTTGTTACACAAGAAGATATCTCTTAAAGTTTTAGGAGACTCATTCAACTCCACCTTCGTGGCACCATTTTCTTTGACATCATCTGCTTTTCTAGAAACTTCAACCGCTACACTTTGCTTTTCCTTTAAGACTTCCAGACTAAAATAATCGTCTTTGTGAGAAGACTGTTTTAAAGAATCAAAGACATTGATGGTAACAGTCTCCTCATTCATCCTTAGCTCAAGCTTCCCATTTTCAACATCAATCCGTGCAAGGGATGTTGCTAAGAAAGGTCTACCCAGCAAAAGAGGCATTGCAGCTCCTCCTTCCATATCCAACACCACAAAATCAGCAGGGAAGATGAACTTGCCTACCTTCACAAGAACATCTTCTATTATTCCGCTTGGCTTCCTTGAGGACTTATCAGCAAGTTGTAAAGATGCTTGAGTAGGCTTCAACTCGGTAATCCCCAAGGAATTGCAAACAGAAAGGGGCATTAGATTAATGCTAGCCCCAAGATCACACAATGCCCGACTGATTTTTCTGTTCCCAATTTCAATAGGGATATTGAAGCTCCCTGGATCATTACGCTTAGGCGGGAACTTCTTGGTAATAATAGAACTACACTCCTCAGTGAGTGTCACCGTTTGGCATTCTTGCAGTTTGTGCTTCCTTGACAACAAGTCCTTCATAAACTTTGCATATCCAGGCATATTTGCTAGGGCTTCAGCAAAAGGAATATTGATGTGCATATTTTTGAAGATATCCAAAAACCTGTCATAATGCTTATTATAGGCTTCTTTCTTGAACCTTTCTGGGTAAGGTGCTTGAGCCATCACATACTCATGGTTCAACTCAAACTTCTTCTTCTCAACTGGCTTTTCTTCTTCCATAGGTTTTTCAATTTCATTTTCTGGCTCCTTAACCTCCTTAAGCTTCTTCTTAGCTTCCATCTTTGTGTTTGGCTTTTCTGGGGTTGCCACTACTTTCCCGCTTCTAGTTGTAATATACATGCAATCCTCTTTTGGATTGATAATTGTATTACTTGGAAATGTACCTGGAATTCTTTCTGAAAATTGCTTTGCCAGTTGGCCTATCTGATTCTCCAGGTTCCTAATAGAAGCATTTGTGTTCTTGTTGTTGGCTCGAGTCTCCTCCATAAAAGCTTTAGTGTGTTGAGCCATCTCATTAGAAGCCTTAGCCATTTGAGCAAAAGCTTTTTCCCACTCGGCTGGCTCTTTTTGCTTATTCTGTGAAGATTGAGCATAATTATTAACAATATGCTATGAG
>JAVKPL010005214.1:0-24147 GCA_032173675.1 Gastrolobium villosum | reverse complement strand
ATAAAAATTTACATGTCAGCTTAAATTCTTTTTTTTTTTTTGACAAATTTTTCTCTCTGTCCTGGTGTGTACTGCTCTGATTGATGAGATGCACTGAATCTAGGTACATCATTAGTACCAAATATTTATTCCACCGCAACAACACTAAATTTTTTCCCCTTACCCTCTTGCTTTTATTGGCAAGTGGAAGTTGTTGATTTGTACACTAGGCCATGTCATCATATGCTTGGTCCGCAATTGCCAAGTCGCATAGCATTTCTTTTTTCTTCTTTTTTTTTTTTTTTTTTAGGAATCCGAACACATATATATTTCTTAACACAACTACTTAAACCCCACGATTACGCTAACCCTAGTGACTACATAACATTTCTTCAAAGTGACACATAAACGTACTTTGTTGCCTTACTTAATTTGACTTAAAAAAAATATCATTTAGAGTGAATTTGCCTCTTAAATAAGTTAATGAAAATATTAGTTTTCAAATTTTAATTAATTAAAGTCACTTATATTTTAAATTAAAATTGTGATAAATAAGAAATTATATTCTCATGTCGCATGAGATTCATTACTTGTATTACACTCACATAAAAATATGTGTGTTTTTTTTAAATAAAAATAAAAATTGATGGATCGCATTTTATTTATCTCACACCATAAGAAAATTTTCATCCTACTACATGAGAAAAGTAATTCTCATGATAAATATGAAAAAACTAATTCTGTTTTTGTTGTAAAACAAAATTTTCTGTTACGTTCACATAAAAATAAATAGGTTTCACAAAAAAAAAAAACTTTTTTTTATAATGAAATTTATGGTCTTTTATATAAATGTGACAAAAAAAATATTTTGCTCAAAAAAATAAAAAAATTAAACCCAGGAAATATATGTTTACTTTCTCATTTTGTTTACATGTTTCTTTTGAGGGAATTACTTTTCTTATGTTACATAAAAAAATTATTA
This sequence comes from Gastrolobium villosum, assembly GCA_032173675.1. Taxonomy (NCBI): domain Eukaryota; kingdom Viridiplantae; phylum Streptophyta; class Magnoliopsida; order Fabales; family Fabaceae; genus Gastrolobium; species Gastrolobium villosum. The sequence goes on along the minus strand of JAVKPL010005214.1, from coordinate 23,186 downwards.
TCTTCTACACTCACATTTTTCAAATGAGTCTTACAAGATTTTTTTTTTTCTCAATTTCAATTTTTTTTTCTCCTATTTATTATTTGAGCATGAGATAATACTTCTTTTATGCAACATAAGAGAAGTATTTCCCTTCTTTTGAAAGAACTTTGTGCGATTTCATTTCACCAAAATAGGTGTGATAATAATGGAAATGTGGTGACTGGGATTGATGTCGAATAGATTCAACAAATGAGAGTTAAGGGCCAAACTGTATGGAATCCTGACCGCAGAGGAAACTAGTGGCCACATTTTGAGCATCTCCTGCTGCACTGTATACTCTTTTCACTTTGTTCTCTCCAAAAGCATCTAAATATTTTCTCTTCGTTCTTTATTTTCTTCTCTTTGGACGTGGAACGTTTATTTTACTTTACAATATTTAGTGCGTGTCCCTGTCGCCATATTTCCTTCGGTGTCAAACGATGACTTGTTTTTCCCACATTAATCAGCTGTCAAGTCATTACTCAGGAAACCATAATGTCATGCTGCTACAGTGCTACTCAAATTCCAAATAATATTTAATCGTACGCCTTTTAGTGGGGCAATATGTTGGATTCTCTTGATCAAAAAGCTAAAAAATAAATAAATAAATAATAATAAAATAGAGGTGTTTCGGGCTGAGGCTAAAGCACCATTTTAAAAATTTCGTACAAAAGAATTGCCTAAGCTGATTCGATAAGTTTTATCAAAATAATGCAGTCAAACATGTCACATATGCTGACGGGACTAGCCTCGTCAATAATACTGATGGGACTCGTGCCACGTCAGCACCACGTAAGCAGTCCAGTTACCGTAAACTTAGGGAGACCAAAACTTGTGACTCGGGTATCCAAATCGTATGATTTTTTTTTTGATTTCACATAAGTTTTCGAGATTTACGCAACAACAGTTCATTTGACATATTTTATCTCCCACAAACATAGTTTGAATTTGTAACAATTGTACCACAATCACAAGAGCGTTTAAATCCAGAAGATCTTCAAAACCATGTTTGTGGAGATAAAATATGTCAAATGAGGTGTCATTGTGTAGATCTTGAAAAGTTATGTAAAATAAAAAAAAAATCATCTGATTTGGATACCCGAGTCACGAGTTATGGCCTTCCGAAGTTTTACGGTGATTGGACTGCCTATGTGTCGCTGACGTGGCACGAGTCCCGTCAGTATCATTGACGGGACTAGTTCCGTCAGCATATGTGACATGTTTGACTGCATTATTTTGGTAAAAATTATCCAATCAACTTTAACTATTTTACTCAAAAATTTTAAAATGGTGCTTTTCCCTCGAGTTGATGAATCTGATTTGGCCTATCTAGCTAAAACCCGTATTGCCGAATAACTTTACGGGTTTTTATTTCCTCCTATAACATGATATAATAAATTTTCCTATACGCACAACATTTTGTGAGGCCCACACATTTTAAAACAAAAAAAAGAAAAAAATATGGCATGCAAAACGAATCTCTATAACATTACACAATCACTTTTCCTACAACATAATAAACATAAAACTCTAACTTTATTCTTGGAATATGTTAGAGAATAGTACAAAAACATTAAAAGACTCTTATCTAACACCTTAATATTTTGGATTAAAGTGATTTTTTACATGATGTCAGTGTAGGTCACGAGTTCAATCATCACTATCTCCATTTTCTAGTGGAATTAAAATAAACACAAGCTAAATCAAAATTTGGAGAATATTTGATGTTCATACTGAACAAAAGGGAATCAATTATCTGATATGTTATTTCACAAAATCAAGTCACATGAAAGGTTTTGAACTGTTGATAGATAAATTAACATTTATCTTATTTTATGTTATATTATATTTTTTCTCTTTTATTTTTATTAATGTTAATTTATATATTAATAATTAAAAATATTTCACATACTATAATATTGTCAAATCACGTGCGAGAGTATCCATTCCCAAAATTATAAATTAGGAATAGGTTTAAATTTGCAATCTAAGGCCTGACGACACTTTACTTAAAGGAAGCAATGTTAACTAGATTCATGAGTTGTAAGATGTGGAGTGAAATTCAGTGCATGTTTGAATTTTGTTTTTAAAAATAATTTTTCTTTTTATTTTTAGAATAAAAAAAAACTTATTTAGTAAGGTCTATTTTATAAAAGTAATTCTAAAAAATATAGCTATTTTTTAATTTTTAGAATCAAATTTAGAAAATATATCTCAGTTGTTTTTATTTTGTATTGAAACTTTTACTTTTTAAAACAAAAAAATATATATACTTTACCATTGTTGTAAAAGCCGGTGACCTGGTCATTGGACCGGTCCGGGTCAAGCATTGGACCGGTCATGCATCGACCCGGTCAAAACCCGGCCAAACTCGCTCAAAACCGGTGACCCGTTAAACCGGTCGGGTCATGCATTTTTTAAAAAAAAAACCAAAATTATTTCATCTCATCAGAAAAAATGTAGGAGTCATTAAAAAAACTTTTTATAATTTTATTTGTTAATATACTCTTCTACAATGATCTCAAATTTCAGTTTCCAATACTAAAGCAATTTGCGAAATAATAATTAAGAGAATGTGACATATGTTATTTTAATGTAGTTGAATTTGAAAAATATAAGTTCAATGTCATTGAGAGGTATGTTTACGGGAATTCTGAGTTGCAATTTAAATTGACACAATAACAGCATGTAACTTTATTTATTTATGCTTCATATTTTTGAACTTATTTAATAAACCTTGTTTAATTCATTTTAGATATGAAAAATATAATTGAATTTATATGTTCATATCTATATTTTGTTTAATATATCTATATATATCCGGGTCAACCGATCCGACCAGTGATCCTTCGATCCGACCAGTGACCCAGTAATAACCAAGTAACCTAACCGGATCGATGCCCGGATCGGGATTAATAACAATGTACTTTACTAATTATTCTACAAAATAATTTTTTTTAAATAAAAAATAATCAAATTAACATATCTTTAACTACTTATCCGACATGATTTTTATTTTACTTTTTTCAAATGGGATTTTGCCTTCTTATTATTTGTTGTACTTCGGGTATCCATGTTATACCGTACTAAGGAATCTCTCTCGTGAATAAGTCCAAAAAATAATGCTCGGTCAATCATTAAAGTTGATCTCCAATTCTCCATCACTCACAATATTGAAAGCACAACTTTTTGGCAAGTAATTATATAATGGAGGCTTTCCAAAGAAGCAACATTTTACTAAACCTTTAATGATCTTAGCAAATAAATAACTGGTATTCACCAAAATATTTTATGTGCTTTCCGTTAACAATCATTATGTTACAACTAATTTAACCAAATTTACTAGAATATTGTTGTTGCTATTTTTTTTTTTTTGGTTTTATAATTCTCATGTTGAAGGAGAATTGAAATCTTATGTTATAGAGATAAAAAACATATGGGACCCATGTGTTAGAAGAAATTATATGTATGACCCATATCAGCACGGAAATCGAAGAAAGCGTAGAAAAATTGTAATTCTCATGTTAAATGAGAATTATAAAACTTTTTTTTTTTGGTAAAGATTGTTGTTGCTATTTTAATTAATGAGTTATAGGTTGCAGATGCACTACCAGTCATGAGATATATTCTTTAATAAAGTTGAAATTCAAATAATAAATAAATAATTTCCCCAAAAAGCTAGGTTGTAATGTAAAAATGAGAAAACGCGACTTGATTTTAACAATTTTATAGATAAAAAGAAACTCAGCGAGAAAAAAAAATATAACACGCCTTATGAAAATATTGTGATGCACATCTTAACTTTGAATGGTTCAGTCAGCGACTTATACCAAATTTATAATGAGTTACTAAAATTAAAAATCTAATATTAATTTTTTTTTTAAGCTAAAAAGTTGTGAAATATATAATAGTGTGCCTTTTAATCTTTGGTTATGAGACGGACATATCACATATTCCCCAATAAGTGTTGTATCTATTTCCAGAAATCCTAACGTGTGGACGGTAAGAAAAAGTAAAATATATCAAAATAAAATCATGGGAGGCATAAAACGTTGTATCGACGACATGAAACATATGACACGACACTCCAATACGTTAATTCTAAAAAATATTAAATTTTGATACGTTAGTACACATTTTGATATTAAATAATATTTTTAATTTATATAGTATATATTATATTTAATATTCATTAATTTAACAAAAAATGAAGATAAACTTGTAATATTATCAATTTTGCAAAGAAACATAATATCATAAATATTTATATTAAACTCAATAAAATAATAATCGTAATCAAACAAGTCTAATTAGTTAAAACTAAAAATGTAAAATAACACAACCTTTGAATTTCTTTTTGAATCTTTATACAAATATGACACCTTAGATTTTTTAAAGGGTTTATCATCTATAATTTAACATGATCAGAAAATTTTTTCTACACTCACAACATTTTGTGGAACCCGCAGCAAAAAAAAAACTTCAGCACGTAAAACGAATCTCTATAAGATAACACAATCACTTTTCCTACAACATAACTCTTATAAAACCCTTTTTTAAAATGTCATTTCATTATAAATATAATATAAAATTATAAGAGAAGAATGTTTATTCTTTTAAATGACACAACTTACATCATTTTACTCTCACAAAGAGGTGGGATCCACACCTTTGTTTTATTTTATTTTTCAACTCTCTTTCCTCCTTTATTTATTTATTTCTCTCTTTTGAAATAACACAATCATACCTCCTTTAAAATGAGACACACTCTATCCTAAGTATAAATTCCTTTTTGCTTTTGTTGTTGGTATTTATTGTTGGCACTAAAATTGTTGTTGCTTTTGCAAACTTTGTGAAAGGCACAGTACCTATCATACTGCTTGCACCTACAGTTTTGGTCCCACCCACTAAAACCAAGAACTTACAAAGCAATAATGGCATCTAAAAAGTTTCTCCATGATAAATGTCATTTCAGTAAAGAAGCAACTTTCCTCCAAATTGCATATGAGAGCACTTCTTATACTTTATTCTATATTTTTTTTTGGTTATTCTATATTTTGATCAAACTCTGGGATGTATAAAACTAAAAGGGAACCGGTTACTCGGCGCAAGAGAGAGATAGAACTGTAGAGCTGTCAAAAAGCCCTTTAGCTCTAGGGGCAGCCCATTAGGCCCCACAAGTAGCGCTGTTAAATTTAACCCTTTTTGCTAAAGGGCTATTTTTGTATCACCCTCTGCTTTGGTTAATTTGATTGATATTGTTTTGGGGGGTTTATCAAAGGTTCTTGTAGGTAAGATATTTTATAACTTCTAGCTGATTTTCTTTTCTTCCTTCCTTGTGTTGTGTTAAATTTCAGAATTTTTAGTTGTTCTGTTCTAATTTCTGAGTTGCTGCTTCATAATTTTTTATTTTTTTCTTCTTTATTTATGAATTATTTTATGTGAACCTTAGTTCTTCTTGTTTAAAAGAGTCAGTTAGAACAAGCATTTTTATTTTGTTTTTATTTTTTTACATAATAACAGAATTTATTAGAAAGGGCAAGTAGGGGAGTAAATCAGTTTAAAACAAGTAATCTGTGTAAAGGAAGCAAGATCTTACGGTATTAAGTAAGCTTGAAACACCAGAATCAAACACAAAATCTTAAGGTATTAGGTGCATGGGTTATCCCACTTATATGGTGCTCACTTAGTCCATTCTTAACCAATGTAAGACTTTTTTCACTCAATCATTCAGACATGGATTCCTCAACATTTCCCTCTCAAATGACTCCTAAGGCCACATTTTTCCCCCCTCAAGGAGAAGTTTTTTCGAGTATTCATAGGATTCATTGATGTTTGACTTTTTATCAAACATTGGCTTTTTCATCAAGGCTTGGTTACACTCATCAAGACCTTGACTTTCCACATTCAAGACATACTCGGATCACAAGCCAATCCACCATTAGCCTTTGATACTAATTGTTGGGCGGTGCAGGGAGAGCTTGTGGAGGGGGAAGACCGCTAATCACAGACCAAGTGAGCAGCAACATTAAATGAACTTGAAATACTACAATCAAACCCAAAACCTCAAGGCATTAGATGCATGGATCCTTCCACTTATATGATATTCAGTTAATCCATTCTTAAACAATATGAGACGTTTTCACTTAATCATTCACACTTAAATTCCTCAACAATTTTTGCGTTTGATTATCCATTTTTTTGTAAGGCGCGCGCTTATTTATGTTTCAGATCGTGAATAAAAGACACTACAGTTAAATTCTTGGTTTGCAACATGTACCTTATGACACTGTCCTGAACACCATAATATCAAAAGTAAAATTCCTTCAGGAGTATTCGGCATATGATAATGCTACAGTATGAATTGATTTGGCTTTCAAATTATGCATTGATCATATAGGGACATGAAGAATTCAACCTGACAACCTGTGACCCTAATCAAACTTTATAATGTCACAAAAATAAGGTGCAAGCCACCATATTGTATATTCCATTATAATTCAGAAAACGAATGCATTACACAATCAACCGCACATATATCCCATACAAGTCTATAGGAAGCCAAAGCAAGAAGCTTGGAATGAGTACTTGCATCACCTGTAGTGGACTTGTGGTGAAGGGAAAAAACGTTTAGCAAGCCATTGTAAGGGTCTAAGAAGTTGAGCCCTTTTCTTGCGCCAGAACCAAATGGCAGCGTTGTATTGTTCATTGCGAATCTTACGCGTGGCAGCCTTCCAATCATACTTCTCCATCTCTTCACGTGCAGCTTTTCCCATGGTTTCTCTAAACTCTTTGTTGAGCAAAAGGGGTTCTATTTTACTCAAGCAATCTTCAAGATCACCTGGATTATAGAGATAGCCAGTTTTACCTTCTTGGTCTGCAGGTATTATATCTGGAATGCCTCCAGCACGTGCTCCCACCACAGGTATCCCTGAAGACATGGCCTCCAAAACAACAAGACCAAGTGTCTCTGACTCTGAAGGCATCACAAAAACATCTCCACTGGCATATGCTTGTGATAGTTCTTCCCCTCCTAACATTCCAGTGAATACTGCAGGCATGCCTTCAAACATTTTCTCCAGCTCCTCCCTGGTTGTTAACATATTAATTGCATGGCATAAAAGTTATCAAATTTTTTATATTTAACATTGCCTTATCTAGAGAGAGAGAGGGGAGTAATGTATAAATAAAAAAGCATAAGTGGGCATGGGTTGACCTGAATTGGATTTTGGCTAAACCGAACGGGTTTAAACCAGTTTGTTTATGAACCGAACTGTTTTTATTTTTATAAAACTGGTTCAGAACCAGTTTATGTTTCGTTCAGAACCCGTTTATGTTTTAGAACTGGTTCGGGCTATGAAGCACCGACACTTCAGAAATCCTGATGTGTCGTGTCCGACACTCTTCGACATTCCGACACTCCCGACACTCCAACACGTTTTATAAAATTTTTAAAAAATGTTCAAAGGTTGAATTGCGTTGTGTTTTTAGTTCCAACTATTAGATTCATTAGATTACGATTACCATTTTATTGAGTTTAATATAAATATTTGGGATATTTTATGTTTCTTTACAAAATTGATGAATATTATAAGTTTAGTTTCATTTTTTTTCAAATTATTGAATATTAAATATAATATACACTACATAAATTAAAAATATTATTTAATATCAAAACATGTCCTAACGTGTCGAAATCTAACATTTTTTAGAATTAACGTGTCGGTGTGTCGTGTCGTATCGTGTCACGTGTCCCGTGTCAGTATCGGTACTACATAGGGTTCGGGTATGCAAACATGCTCTAAACTGGTTTCGAACTAGTTCCAAACCAATTCTTTTGGTTCGATTTAATTTTTGAACTGATTTACAAAACTATTTTGATTCTTAAAAATGGTTCCGAAATATGTGTTTCAGTTTGGTTTGGTTCGGTTATTCTGCACACCCCTAATTCTAAACATGACATGTGGACTAAAAACACCGGAGGGTTTTTTGAAAATGTCAAGAACCAATTATCTCAAATGCTTAAGGTAATAAGCGAAGACACATGAATGATTGTATATTACATCTCTAACTACACTACCTCCGCCAAACCCTCAAAAGAAAGGGAACTAATATGAAACGAGGAAACCCTTTTCATGGTGACAGTCGGCCATTATATGATTAGAAAGGCAAGAGGTAAGAATATACAAATACTCACTTATAAAAGTCTATTTGTTAAAAGCCACAAGATACCAATTGAACAGAAATAAAAGCAGAGACATGTCAGAGTAAGGCACCTGTATGGTCCATCTCCAACGAAAGCAATTCGCGCTTCAGGAAGCCTATCCATGATCCTGCCAAATCATGGGGTTAAGGTGTCAAAGGCAGGCTACAGATATTTAAATTCCATGCAAGATAATGCTAAGACAAGAAGCATCAGAGAAAGCTAAGGGCATGTCAAAGTGAATTGCTAGAAAGTATATCTTGAAAAGGATTTAACAATCTTTCAGCTTATATAGTCTGGATTTTTTAAGATTGATTGGGAAATCTTGAATATAATTGCAACTCCAAGAAAGGAAAAATTCAAGGTGAAGTTCACTACCTTTTGAGAAAATCTAAACTCTTTTCAACTCCAAGCCGTCCCACATGAACTACCAAGGGTTTCTCGGGTTCACCATTGCTGCATGACAAATGTTCTAAGAATAAGATGAAATCCCATTATTATCAAAACTTGAACCTATGAAAAATGACAAAAGGTTCAAACCTTAATCTTAATCGCATTTCTTGTGAGCGGTATCGAGGATGGAAACTTTCAGAATCAACACCCTTGTTCCATAGACGAATCTTGTTAGCTGGATGTCAACATGAGAAACAAGTCTGTCAAAATTTTACTGCCGAAAGCATACTAAGAAATGTGTATGTTCAGATGCTGTTTTTAGTTAAGCATAGCTGAAAGACTAGATAAGGGGATTTTAAGTTCACCTGCTGTTACTCTAGCTGCTTGGAGATCCCTCCCAATGGCAGCTGATGGCACCAGAGTCAGATCAGCTGCTCTATGAAGAAATTCTAAAGAAAACAGCAAAATTTATGTTACTCTCACAATTATTTTGAGTTCAAATTAGAAAAAGTAAGCAAGAAAGTTTACATACTTATGATCAACCACATAGGTGTCACCAGCCAGCTAAAGGTATATCTTGGGATGTAACTGTAGAGAAAATAAGATCAGCCATAATGGTAAACAGAAGTGCCACACAATCTAAAGTGGTCAAATATATTCAGAAAAAACTAAAATCTGAATAAAACTTACACTGGTACGTGCGTATGATAAGACATGACAATAGGAATACATAAAAGTTTTGCAATGATAAGAGCGCCAAAAACCTGAAATCAAGGCAACTCAGATATGTAATGTGACAAATTAGTCCTCACACCAACATTATCCTTAATAATCCCAAAATTTAATGAATGAGGAGATAGAGGAATTGCAGACCAACCATTACACCTGGCGACGATGCATGTATTATGTCAGGCTTAAACCGGGCAACCTCTGAAATTATTCTTGGACTAAGTGCCAAAGAGAGGGGTACCTTTTGATACCAAGGACAGGGAAAGCTGCATTTTAATTTGTTTTTGATATAAATGAAAATTGTTAGTATAAACTATAAACCATGGTTATGGTAGTTATTGGAAAATACATAAATAGACTAACCAAATCTAGTAATTATGGAAATTAGGATATTTGTGTTCTTGTAATTATTACATTAGCTCTATATAATAAAGCCTCCACTGTGTAAGGAACACCAACGCTCCAGTCGTGCTGCTCCATTGTGCACAAGGGGTAACTCGTTTGCTTGTCTCTCCCAATCGTCATCTTTGGGTCCTTGGTTCTTGGATTCTGGTGCCACCGATCACATCTCCCATGATGATTAGATTGGTAGTAAGTTGGTAGTGGAAAACTTTGGTAGTCAAAATATCCTCCCTCTAATAAATATTCTATTCTCCAAAATTTCTACCTTTGGTTATTTGTCTACAGTCAAACTTAGCTAAAGGTTCCAAAACACAGTCCAATGGGGTTGGTATTGCCCATCCCCATTCTGTTGACTCTCTGCTTAATATTCTTAGCTTCCACTTTAATTTGCTTTTCATTAGTGGTTTGTCTGGTCCAATCTTCTTTGGAGTCAGTGTGGTAGCTGAGTTTCTCAATTCACATTGCGAAGCATATTAAGATGCTATGATTTGTATCCCGAAGTATATTCAAGGAGCTTCAGGAGAAGTCCTATTCTATGAAGATAAAGGTCACACTCAAATTACTGGATATTCAGATGTTGATTGGACAAAGTCCCTTGCTGAGAGGTCTACTTTTGGGTGATATGTATTTATTGGGGATAATCTAATATCCTGAAAGAGTAAGAAGCAAAATGTGGTCTGCTAGATCAAGTGCAAAACAGAATATCAAGCTATGGCCATAACCACATGCAAACTCATTTGAACAAAATAGCTACTTAAAGAGATCCAACATGGGAAGATTATGCAAATGACCCTCATTTATGATAATCATGCTGCATTGCATATCCTCTCTAATCTAGTGTTTCACATGAAGACCAAATATATTGAGATGGATTGTCACTTTATTAGAGAGAAAATCTAATCCGGAGACATCAACACTAGCTCGTCAATTCAAATGATCAATTAGCAAAATATCTTCACCAAGTCTTTGAGAGGTCATCTGATAAGTCATATATGTAACAAGCTTAGTGAATATGCCCTATATGCTTCCGTTTGAAGGGTGTTGGAAAATATGTAAATAGTGTAAATAGGCTAATCAAATCTTGTAACTAGGATTCTTTTAGTTCTCGTTATTATTACATTTACTCTATACAATAGAGGCTCCACTTTGTAATTCAAACATAGGGATTTCATCATACGCCTTCACAGCAGTAATCATACCTTAGAGCATTTGAAACTGGGCAGATTCCGTATTGATACCAAAACTTCAAAATTCATAACAAGATGATAATAGGAATGCCATAACCACTTACTAGTGAAATTTAAAATTAAGTGCACAACATTTATCAGCATAATGTGAGGTAAGGGAATGAGAGTTGACAAATATATGCAATAAATGCAATTAAGAAACAAGAATTAAGCCCATCATGACTGAAAGACACGAAGTTTATAATTCAAAAAACACAAATTTAGAATTACTAGAGAGAAAAGGGATGATGAAGAGATAAATGAGCTAAGAAACTAAAACAGATCAGTGTTAGCAACCTCCAAGATCCAATTAATTTGGCTCCATGAAATTCCTGGGGCACTCCTTCATGCGTGGTCACAACCATCACCTATAACACACAAATAAACACAGTTACATAGTATGCAATAAATTCAAGATGAATATAGAAACAAAATATTTATGGGGCAAAAGCTATTTATTCCAGATTTTCTCTGATTTTTTGGGGATACCTTACAAAAGCAAGGAATTTAAACGAAAATAAACACATACATACATAGAAAACCAAAGAATTACCTCATCTCCCATTTCACGAAGGCATTTAATAAAATTTTGAAACCGATTTTTGTATCCTGAGACATATCTGCAAAATAGATATCACTTTGAATAAATATTCTGTTGAAAATGACGACAAGTTTTTTCTTACACAGCTAACACCACATGTCTACTTCTGAAGAATCACACATGAAAAATGTCAATTGTAGTTCAACCTCGTTTGTATTCTAATGCAGACAGAAACTAGAAAACATGGTACATTAAATGTTGGTCGACGTTCCTAAAATTAATGCCTGGTATCACAAGCTATATTCAGAAGTCTGAGATGAAGCATAACACAATAGCTAAGATGCAATTTTTCTCCTTGTGAGACTACGCTAATAATAGAATGGATATCCAAAACCAAAACAGATAATCACAAAGTCAGCTCAATTCATTTGATACCGAAAATTTTAATTTCAACAACTGCCAATTAAAACCAACTTTATATGCAATGCAAAGGAAGAATATAATAGCAACGGTGTTAAGAAACAAAAAATCTGAAAAATTGTTTCTCTATTTTTCCAACAACTAATCGTAGAAAAACTTTATGTGATCAACATATTCTGTTGAGATATATAGTCCCACATTGATTGGATGAACAAGTAATGTGGCCTTTATAAGGCCTTGGGCACTCCCACTCTTTGAGCTAGTTTTTTTGGGTGGTGTATCACAAGGTTCTTTACATGCTATTAGAGCCTCACCGTCCCCCACTCTCTTAGCACAGGTAGGTTGGGCTCTCGTTTTCCAACAACTAATCGTGAAAAACGTGTTATTCCTAAGCAAATATAAATTCCCCAAAGCCTTACTCTCTGAGCTAGCTTAATTAAGATGAACCAAAGATTTGACATAAAACTACACGCCAACTCAGTCAATTCATCAAATGCCACGAAGTCAACGCTAAAACCAAACCAACAAGGCAATTCAATTGCTGCAAGAATTGAGAAGCAAAACAAGCTGAAAAACTTGTAATGGGGGGTTTCAATATCAAACACCCCAAATTTAACAAAGCATTGGATACTATGCACAATGAAAAGCAAATCAAGAAGCTAAACAAAAAGAAAACACCAACAAAAGGGACTCACGCAAAGGGAGAAGGCTCAACAAAGAGAGCAATTCGACGAGGCCTTGAATTTTGCTCATTCTCAGAGTCAAGCAAAGCAGCAGAAGGAGGACCCTCTTCCTCTTCCTCCTCCTCCATTTCATGAGAACCAACCTCTTCTATGTCCATGTTTCTAGCTTCAAGCACCAAACTTTTTCTACCCTTCACAGTTTTTGACCCACCCAAAGAGCTCAATCTTACTCCTCTACAAGATAGAGTAATGGGTTTTGCTCCTAACAATAAAAAACGTTGAAATCTAGCAGAGCTAGGAGGGTAAGAAGAAGGTGTGGTGGCAGTTGGAAAAAAGGTAGGAGATAGAGAGGGATTTATAGAGAGAGAAGTAGTATTCATGACGATAATTGTTAAAGATGCTGTCTTTGATGAGAGTCTAGATCTAAAAGGGACAACCTTTGAATTGGGATAGAATCAAAATCGTACAGTGGTAGTTGTGTCGGGAAGAGAGAGAGATAAAGAGAATCCAACAAAGTTGGAAAGGATTCTAAGAATGGATATCATTTATGCTGGCGGGACTGTAAGGAATCAAAACGGAAGTTACGTGCGTATGCAGCAATTACAAACAACACTTTCTTCGTATTTTCTTTTTTTTTCTTCTTCTTCTTTGGCTGATTCTTTTCCCATATACGTTTTCTTAATCAAGAAACTATTCATTGACTATTGAAAAATCTATAAGCATATTTTCCCCTCTTGTATAATCTGCTTTGCTAGTTGTTAATGAAGTATATAAATGATGTATGTTCACTTAATAAAACTTTGTGGTTGAATTAATTTTTTATATGTTATTAAAGTTCAGTGTTATGGGTTTGATTCTTAATGTTTCTATTTTTTATTTTTTTTGGAATTTTTTAGCAAAAATAGGTGGAATCCACCCTTCATGAGTAGTGGATTTTCGTGTGAGGGAACATATTAGAGAAGTATATGTTCAGATATATAAAAAACCCTCACTAGCTTAAGCTTTTTGGTTGAATTGGTTCTTTACATGGTATCAGAGTGTCGTGTCCCGGGTTCGAACCTCGTCGTCCCCCACTTTATTTCTAGTGGAATTTCTTTCTTCGTACAGGTAGGTGGGCCTGTGGATTGTTCACCCTTCAAACCCAGAGGGGACGTGTTGAGATATATAAAAACTCATTAAAAAGCCCTCACCCACTAGGTTGAATTGGCTTGAATTGGTTCTTTATCCTAATTATTCCTTAGAGCAAATTCTAAGTATAGAAATATTTTTTAGTGAGGACTCAAAATCATTAGACATCTGCATGTCCTTAAGCTTTAAGGGAAAATATTTGTATAAATTTGGTTCTTCCTTTTGTGGGTACTAAGTTATTTACATATCATTAATTATAACTAATCATTAATTAAATATGATAACTAACTTGATTAATAATGTGTCAATAATTTATTAAGATAATGCACTTAACTTTATATAAACTCAGTTTACATGAGTATTTCTTTTGTTCAAAACCACAAAATGTCACGGATAGATGGTACATTAATTTTTGTGAAACTTATGTTATAAGGTTATTATAACCAATGTTTAAAAACTCGGCCCGGCCATCGACCCGGTCGAGGTCAGGGGTCATGGGGTCACGGGTTCAACTGGGGAGTCACGGGGTCATTACGCTGAATCGATTTTATATATTACAAAAATATAAATATATATATACTATATGAAAATATTAAAAAATAAACCACCAATCATTAAAGATTCAAAATACACTTAACATAATTCACCAATTACAACCACAAGTCAATATCACACAGCCTAATTAAAGTATCAAGATACCAAAGTACAAAACTCATATTCTAATGGGGTCGCTACGCTAATCCGGTTATGCCTCTTTTGAGAAGGTCTTTGACAAAGGAAAATTTAAAGGAAGTATGAATGAGTTTTTGTTTTCCATCGGCGACCGTAAGGATTTTATTTGAATGGATAAAATTCTTATCGTTTCTAGAAGATTCACGGCAGCGAGGTGAAGATTGAAAACGTCTAGGTCACTAAGAGAGAAGAAAACGATTAAATTTAGGTTTGCAAGCATTTTTTTTAATAAAACAATGTTGTTTCATGGAATTTAAAAAAAAAATGAAGTGAGCCCCTTTGACCCCTCTAACCCGGGAGTCACTGAAACTCGGCCGGGTTTTGGGTCGGAGGAATCGATATGCATATAGGGTCCAACTTATATCCCCAACTCTCATAGAAGAGGGGTCAAGGTTGACCCGATCAATCCGGGTGGGCGGTGTTTTAAAACAGTGATTATAATAAGATACTCATTGTTGTTATTGCGGAAACATATTTAACAAAGTGACCAATTAAATCTACCTGTGGAATATGTAATGTGTTATTACTTTTCCTAGTTGGAATATATTCCTTCCAAATTCACATTTTCGGTTTTTCAAATTGAATCGGATTCTCTAACCTTTTTTCTTTTCTTTCATGATCCATTATTCTAAAATCTTACTTATAAACTATCTGGTTTTTCTCCTACTTTCTTCTATACAACTGTTTTGTAAATTGATTGTAAGCTTAATCATAAAATGATTAAAAACATAATATAAAAATGGGTTCTTTTATTTCAAAAATTATAATTATATTACATCAATGAAGATAGGTAGGAATGGAATCTAGTAAGATTGGTAAGAACAGAATCAAAGTGATTGTATCTTTCCTTTATTAATCAAAGCAGTAGCTCAAAAATGTTGGAAATGAAACTTAAGTGTGAGTGAGAAGTTACACATTAATTAAAAATAGACCGAGCCAAGACCATATAATTGGAAAAGACTTCTGTTCTAAGGTGTTTACGTAAACAAAGTTGTGATTGTTTGAGAAGTGAAACTTAAGCTTCCCTCAATAGACGTTATTAGGTGGTGTTTGTAGGCGATGATCCAATGGACAAGAGAGGATGATATACTTCTAGTCAAAGGTGTGCATGGCAATTATTCTGTTCCATGACACTATTTCTGAAAAAAATAATTCTTTTTTATTTCTGTGCCTTGGAACAATGTCTGAGAAACAAAATGTATTTAATCTTTTTTTTAATTCCGAGTTGCGTTTGATAACACAACAAATAATAGAATAAAAAATTGTTCATATTAGGCATAAAATTTTTTTGGATCATCATTTTCCTTTTCATATGGTGTGGTGGTGGCGGCAGCAACAGTGGTTGTAGTAGTGGCGTTGTTGTGGTGGTGGCGGTAGCGATGACGTCATGGTGGTTGTGGTGGAGGTGATGGCATAATGGTGGTGGCGGTGGCAATAGTGGTGATGGTAGAGAATGAATGATAATATGATTGTACTCACCAATGGCTTACAAGTTCATGATAACCAGAATCATGGGAGAGAACATGAGCTTAAGCAAGCCTCCAAAGCCAGAGATTGGTTGCATGAGAAGCAGGGGTGAAGACTTGCTTCCACTAGGGTTTGCCATCCATAGCTGGTCTAATGAGCTCAATAGCTATTGGCTTAAATCTCCCAACAATTTTGGAACAATTTTTGACAGTTTTGAAGATTTAATCGATTAACTTGAAGATTTAATCGATTAAATATTCAAGTCAATCATTTTTGCCAGTTTTGAACATTTAATCGATTAAATCTTCAAGTTAATCGATTAAAGAGTAACAGATTGATAGATAGTTTTGAATAAGGGACAAAATAATTATTAATTAATTAATTAAGGGTAAAAGGGTCAAAAAGTCGATGCCCATTACTTGGAATGTTCTTCCTACGATAACTTAAAGTTCGTGTATGTGAAACATGCTGACAAGCGTATTTCTTTTTGTCACACTCTAGAGTTAGATTGAATAGTGATAAACCTTTAGTTTATCTTATTTTATGAACTAAAATACTATGAATTATCTAGTTGAACAAGTTAAAAACTAGGGTTTAAAATGATAATCACGAACATTATCTGAATTTTATTTAATTAAATCATCTTATGTTATTTTTAAAGGATTTGTTGGAAAAAGAGAGTCAAGATGAAGATTAGATAAGATGAAGACAACAACCAGAGAAGATGAAGACAACAACCAGAGAAGATGAGGACAACAACTAAGAAGAGATGATAGTGGAGATCAGAACAAGAAAGATTAGATCTTATCAAGTTATTGGAAGAGGAAGCTTAAGCCCCCAATTGGAAGCTTAAGCCCCCAATTGGAAGCTTAAGCCCCCTAAAACACAATTAGTCTCTGCCTCTGGGCGCTTAAGCGCCCTCAAGCGCGCTATAAACGCAATTAGTCTCTGCCTCTGGGCGCTTAAGCGCGCTACAAGAAGAAATTTCCAGCTCGAGGAGCGCGCTTAAGCGCGCAGCACGAAGCCAAACTTACTATCCTTGGGCGCTTAAGCGCCCAAAGTAAGCTTAAGAGCCCAGGGAACCTAATTTAATCCCAGTTGGAATATTCTACTAAGGATGCGAATTCTTCACCCTTAAAAGGCACCTAGGGGTCATAATTATTCACTACTTCACATTGCAAAACACTTTTGGATCCTTAGAGTCAGAGGTTCATGTTCGTGAGTGGCGGAGACGGATTAGAGTCAAGTCATCACTGGAATTATTGAAGATTCACCAATCACCGATGGAGTCTGGGAAAGCTTTTCTAGTTTCTTTTATGTTTGATTTTGCCATGTCTGACTAGTTCTTTAAGTAGTTAGGGGATGATGGAACTCGATTGAATCATATGTTTATGGATTAATTTGTTATGAATTCTTCTCTTTTTATATTTGAATAAATTTATCTGTGTTCAATACTTTCTATGAGTTTGCTCCTTATAGAATGATCTTCGGGGATTGTATGACAATAGGGATGTTGGTGCATGAACTTTTATTTGATGAATTTATCATAATCCTTGTGATCTAGGAATAGGAATAGACACAAGGTAATTATGCAATCTTATAATTCTTGATTTTAATGCATGTTTTCTTGGGGAATAATCGGGGAACTAGAGTTCTTCCAAGATCACATAGATTTAGAGTAACAAGGAATTGAGCCCTAATTAACGTAGATAGAATTGATTGGCAATATATTAAGAACAGATTCTTAACAAGTTAATTCATAACGTATTGAGGAGATCGGAGGAAGTCAGAACCCTAACTACGCTCGTTTTATTATCTTAATTCTACCATTCTATTTTCAGTTGTTCCTTTAATTTCAGAATTTTATTTACATGTTATCAATTTCTTTCCAAATACAAATCACGTTACTTTCCTTTTAATTGTCCAACTAAATTTGAGATTGGGTTTAATCCTCGTGGAAACGATCTCTTACTCGATCACTTTATTACTTGTACGATCGGTGCATTTGCCGAGAGTAGCAACAAATAGTAATTAGTTCTTCCTGCGTTAGCTTTAAAAGTTCATGAATATGATACACATTTTCTCATCTTGTATGAAAATTCAATTCCCATATTGTGATCTTCGATTTACGCACAACTTTTTTTTCTGTTTTCTTTTAATAAATGTGGGGCTCATCACTAGTTGACTCTCATATCATATAAGATGGCTCTTTGACGTATATGGGGTTTTTATCCATTTAAAATTTTAATTTGGTATTCGATTCACAAATTTTACGAATGGGGGTCATCCCCCTTTCAGTAACGCAAGGGGTACCGAGCGGCACTGAGTGCTCCGAATAACCCCTGCGACGCTCTCACATTCATTTTTTTTTTTTCTTTTTCATTTGAGTGCTGCCCCCTCCCCTAGGGAACTCACGGGATTGTGCCAAGTGGCACAATCTCATTATTTCCATTACCGTAAAACTTCGGAAAGCCATAACTTTAGACTCGGGTATTTAAATGAGATGATTTTTTTTTTATTTCACATAACTTTTCGAGATTTACGCAATGACACTTAATTTGACATATTTCATTAACATAGTTCAAATTTGCAACACTAGTTACACTTTTTTACGGATAAAGATCCCACATGGGTTAAAGAGCCCAAATAAGATAGCTTCACTTGTATTGTAGACACCGAATGTGTGGGCCATTTTTTTTTTGTTAAAAAGAAAAAACTCAAAGCATAATTTTTTTTTTATAACAAAAAAACATTTTTTTTATAAGCATATGTAGCATGAGAAAAAACACATTATGAGAATTTGGTAGTGGAAAAAAAAATTTATCGAAATTTTTTTCCAAAAATATGATGGGAACTTTTTTTTCTTCAATAAATTATTAAAAAGTGTTTGATAGGCTAATTTTTTTCTGTTGAGTTAACTTTATATACTGGCCTAAATCTTATTATCCAATCCAACTGTAAACCGTGACAAAAAGAAAGACGCTGGTCAGCATCTATCATATACACAAACTTTTAAGTTATTGCACGCATTAAATAACATTCTAGACACTGGCATACATTAAGTGAGTTAAAAGCAATAGGTTGGTAGAGATATGTGGCGGATCCACTATTTTCTTTTGTGACTGGACAAAAATAAAATACTAAAGTTATAATAAGAATAATAAAATAGATTAACTATTATAAATATTTTTAAAGATAGACTAACTATTAGCATTAATATTTTACTATTATTTGAAAAACATTGTATTATATATATAATAATAAAATATTCAATGTTTAGGGAAGCGTAATCATTAATGCTCGATCCGCTCCTAGTTGGAATATGTAAAAAATTCAAAAGAACGAGTTAAACTTTATATCGAACCATGTTAAAATAATTATAATTTTACGAATTTATTTAAGAACTGAACCGGTTCAAGAAATCAATCATTTTGTTTGAACCATTTCAATAACAAAAGAACCAATTCTGTTTTTTTTTTCCCTATAACCACTATTATTTTTATATTTTTATTTTACTTTTTTTCCTTAAGATCGATTCAAAACAGATTTTAAATTGGTTCGGAACCAAAACATATTCATAAAAAATAAAGGGGAATTATTTTGTTATTGGAGATGAATTATCTTACGTTATTGAAATAAAATTATCAGAGAGATCCATAAATAATCGGCTAGAAAAAAAAAATAGAGGTGAGACCCACCTATATTATTTGTGTGTAGGAAGATGAGTTATCTCATGTTAAATGAGATAAATATAACCCAAAAATAAAACTGACATTTGATTCCTCGAACCAAACTGCTAAACTGCTGTTGACCTCAAAATAAGCCACTAAAATCAATTTGATTTGGTTCTGCAGCGAAAATTGAATCAAACCACATCCACATGTGATCTAAAATAACCCCAGAAGCCTTCTTTATTTACCAAAAAAAAATAACCCTAGAAAAGTCATTACTAGTTTACTACTATAGATTAGAAGGACTATTATATTTATAAATTTTTTTTACAAACTGCATTATGTATTTCTGAAAATATACTCATTAAGTAATGTACTTTCACAGAAATACATTATGTAATTTGTAAAAGTTTGTAAAAAAATAGGCTCTATTTGATTTCTGTTTTGCAAAATAGTTTTTTAATTTTCAGAACAAAAAATTAAAAAACTCGTTTGGTAATAGCTGTTTTATAAAAAATGTTTTGAAAACTATAATTGTTTTTTTGTTTTTAAAATCAAATTTAGAGAACATGTATGATTGTTTTTGTTTTCTGTTTTGGTTTTTGACTTTCAAAAAGAAAAAAAATATAAAAAAAAACTATTTTCATAACTATTTTATAAAATAATTTTAAGAATAAAAAAACCAAAAAAATAATCAAACACATCAAGTGTAGCAATTTATTTCGTTAAAGATTTTCCAAATGAACATCCAGTAAAGGGTCAGCTCCCATTACATGCGTAATGGGCTGAGATGTTAAGCTCATTAAATTTTATGGGAGACGCTGGCCCAATAATGCCAACACAACCACTTAACTAAGCATCCGGTGTAGTTTATGGCTATATTAATATATTTGCATTACGCCCCAGTTGCAGACAATGGCCTAACAGATAAAAACTTTCGAAGAACCTAGAAATTAAGAATCTATTTCTGCATATAAAATTCATCTAAAAATTTTATGGAGATTTTCTAAATTATGATATGAGGCTATGAAGCACCGACACTTCAAAAATTCTGACGTGTCGTGTCGGACACTTTCCGACACTCTCGGACACTCCGACACTCCCCGACACTCCAACACGCGTTATAGAAATTTTAAAAAAGGTTTAAAGATTACGTTGCGTTGAGTTTTTAGTTCCAACTATTAGATTCGTTGGATTACGATTATTTTTTTATTGAGTTTAATATAAATATTTGGGATATCATATGTTTCTTTACAAAATTTATGAATATTATAAGTTTAGATTCATTCTTTTGTTAAATTATTGAATATTAAATATAATATACACTACATAAATTAAAAATATTATTTAATATCAAAACGTGTCCTAACGTGTCGAAATCTAACATTTTTTTATAACTAACGTGTCGAAGTGTCGTGTCGTATCATGTCACGTGTCCCGTGTCGGTGTCGGTGCTACATAGATATGAGGTCTTAGAGTAAATAATATAGGAATAATATTTATTAAATATCCATATTTTACCAATTTTTTCCTATCTTTTTTGTCAAATTGATATTACAGTTATACTCGTCGAGGATGTGGAATCTTATATCTGGTCTTAATATTGGATTTACATACGTTTTTTTTCTTTCTCGCGAGCTGAACCATTAATATTCACCTTGTAAATAGGGGTGTCAATATAGATTTTGATAAATGGATCGACCCGGAACATGATATGAAAATTCGTGTTCAGGTTAACCCACAAAAAAATTCGTGTCGTATTCGTGTTGGGAAAAATGACACGTAAAATATTCGTGTCGTGTTCGTGTTGATGTATTTGTGTTCGTGTTGACCCGTTTTTTTAATTATTTTTTTTAATTTATTATTATTATTATTTTAATTTTCTTTTTAATTTCGATTGTATTTTTTGTTTTTTTGGCAATTACTGTTTTGACCCCTATTTTACTTGTTATTCGTGTCGTGTTAATCCACAAAAAATTCGTGTCGTGTCAGTGTTGAAGATTTTGACACGAATAAAAATTCGTGTCGGTATTCGTGTTGATGTATTCGTGTCGTGTCGAATTCGTGTCGTGTCAACCCATTTTGACACCCCTTGTAAACCATTTTATTAATTAAATGGATAAGCTCTAATCTCGTTCTCCTCACAAACTCATTATTATGGATAGGCCATTTGAGGCCTATTCAAAATCCAATCCCTTGACATCCCACTAGAACATATAGAACCCACAATAGGGGATCTCTTCACTCTGCATAGCCCACCATCTTACACACACGATGGTGAGGCAATACCTCACAATTAGAGAGGATTTGGCTAAAGGGTTTTTTGCTCACTTCTCTATCTTATTATTAGTGAATATTCTATTATATAAGCTCATTTTCTCCAATTGAAGAGTCACCTGATATCTTACATTTTCATGAAGTGTTGCTTTGTCAGATTTTAGAGCCATCATAACCTGCACACATCCCATGTTCTCATTCTTATATGTGATTCTCCAAGAGCTTTGAACACCTATACATCAATATACTAAACAATTTGAGGATACAAACCTAATTCTCATTCCTCCACAACTCAAACTCTTGAAATTAAAATTAATATGTCTGAAGTCATTTGAATATATTTGATAGAACAGAATAAAAAAAACTCTTAAGTCTGAAAAGTAGCAGCTATATAGACAGCTATTAATATAGATTTTCTTTAAACAAAAATTAGGGGTATTTCATCTTTTGACATTGGATCGATCGTTGGGATTTCTTCATCACACGAGCATATGGAAGAGCCCTCAAATGTCATGGTGCAAACTAGAGGCCAAGTGCCCTCAAATGTCCATATAGAAGAGTCACCTATTCTTCAGGCACTTATTTTCTGTTTCTACTTTAGCTTCTAAATTTACACCGACATAAGTTGACTAATTTCATATACTAGTTGCTCGATCTTTGCGAAGTTATGTTCTTTGGTTTGTTTTGCATAATTTGCTTTTGAAAAACTTGATTCAATCCGGCGTTCTGCTGTCTTCTTTCACTAACAGTAAATTGATATATGAATTTTTTGAAATTTAAGGATGAAAAATGCACACATATTTTATCTTATATTGGAATTTAACTTTCATATAGAAGACTGGAATTATTAAAACTCATCTCCACTTATACTTTAAGAAATAACAATGTCCCTAATACGCATTAATAAGCCTCTAAATTGTTTTTGTTAGATCTAAACAACAAAGAGTTTCAAGTTCCACAATCCAGGAAATAAGGAAAGACAACATTTAAACAAGATGGTTTCAGAATTTTTAGTCCCGCTTTGGGAAGGTACCAGAACAAGAGACCACAATGTTGGAAATTCGACCACACACAAAACGTAAACGAAAAAGAAAAAGAGAGAGAATAGATACAGCGATTTACCTGGTTCACCCAATTTAGGCTATGTCCAGCTTGTCTGTACTATATTCACCTCACTGCCACTCGTTATCAGTCACTCAGATTACGAGGCAAATATAAATAGGATTAAAAAAACCCTAACAGTAGCTATTCATGGGCACAAGCCCAAACTGTTAAGAAAGTTACAATAAATTA
>JAVKPL010005213.1:0-24250 GCA_032173675.1 Gastrolobium villosum | reverse complement strand
TTGATTCCGCGAATTGCATTTACAATTATAGTGTTGTCTTAATTGATTACGGAAAAGGTTATTGTTTACTAAAAGGAAAGTGTTAAAAGAAAAAAGTTGCCGTAATTTAATTAACTCAATTACTGTGATTGTAACTGCGCTTAATATCATAATCAATGTTAACAATACCGGTACGTAACGGGCTGTTACATTTTATGGTATCAGAGCAGTTTTGTGAGGGAACTCTGATTGTGTATGTTTGTATCTTGTGTTCCATTGCTATCTGTGAACTATTTATGATTAATGTATATGTGATTCCTTAGTGTGGGTCTGATCAACTCATTCCTGTGTTACATGTACAGATATCATGAGTAGGGCGCGTGGTCGCCGTGGGGCACGTGGTGCAGGTCCTTTGCCACCAGATCCGGTGACTGCAGTCCTGAATGCTCTGCAGGCGGAGACGGCTGCAAATAGGAATATGACTGAAAACCTGATGAAGCCTAATCCGGATATGATGCAAGCCTTTATGGCTGAAATGAGGGCTGATAGAAACCGTCCTCGGAGGGATGATTCACCTCCACACACGGCTACTGTGACTCCTACACCGACGCCATCTGTTACTCCTCAACAAGGGGAGAGTGGGGCTAGTCACCACACTGGTGAGGCTAGTCATCATACCACTGACCCTAGTTATGTTCCTGATCCGTCATCTGTTGCTCAATCCACTGGGGTTGCGGGGCAGGTGTTTGATAATGCTGATGATGAGCGTAGGCTCATAGCCTTTAGGAAACATAAGCCACCTGCATTTCTGGGGTCAAGGGACCCGAAGGAGGTTACTACTTGGCCGAGGGGAATGGATAAGATCTTCCAAGTGATGAGATGCCAAGACCCACAGAAGTTATTGTATTCCGTTTATATGCTGGAGGGTGACGCCCAGGAGTGGTGGGACAATGTGTCTCGCCCTTATGCTATTCAGGGTGAGGAAATTTCCTGGACTATGTTTGAAGTACTGTTTCATGAAGAATATTTTCCCCGCGATGTCCGAGAGGCAAAGCAAGGTGAGTTTGATAGTCTTGTGCAGGGAGTCATGACTGTGGATGCCTATGTGGCGAAATTCAATGAACTTGTAAAGTTTGCAAATTATGGAGGTACTCTACCTACTCCTGAGTTTTTGTCAGCTAAATTCCAAAGAGGGCTGAATGAAAAGATTGCAAAAAGAATGTCGAATACTGCGGTGAGAAACTTTGCTGATTTGGTGACCCAATGTAAGAGGGTCGAGACTGTTTATGGTAGGTATCCAAAATCTGATGCGGCGAAAGAACAAGAGATTAAGAGGACACCTGGTCTTTCAGGTAACACTAATAGAGGAGGCTTCAACAATAATAAAAGGGGCAGGGGGTTGCATGTAAGGTAGCCTCCTGGTCAATTCAATAGGGGTGGAACCCCTGGTGGTGGTGGTACTGCGGACAGATATATTACCCCACAATGTGGGAAGTGCAAGAAATACCACAGAGGTGTATGTGGTGCTGGTCCGCTGGCTTGTTTTAAATGTGGTCAGAATGGCCACTTTGCTAGAAATTTTCCATCTTCTTCGGGGCAGGCTGCGAATCTGCAGGCCTTGCCAACCGCGACTGTAACAGCCCGTTGTACACCGGTATTGTTAACATTGATTATGATATTAAGCGCAGTTACAATCACAGTGATTAGGTTAATTAAATTACGGGCAAATTTTTCTTTTAACATATTCCTTTTCTTTTGCATCAATACATTTTCCGTAACCAATTAAAACCCCACTATAATTGTAAATGCCATTTGCGGAATCATACACTTTCTAACATCATAAATCTTTCTTTTTATTCAATTCATTTAGACTCACCATCTTACTTTCTCCTTTTACCAAGTTATAGTCCTTTACGTTGTCTACGCGTAGTTTCAAACCACGTATCATTTGGAGTTCTACCCATCAAGTTAAGCCCCTTTCTTTTAGTCTAGAAAAAACTGAATTTTCGAAAATTACACTGTGGTAATCGATTACCAGTGGGTGGTAATCGATTACCACCTGTCAAAAATGAGGCAGTAGCCAATTTTTCAATTCCTCTGTTCTGGTAATCGATTACCAACTTTGGGTAATCGATTACCTCACATGGTAATCGATTACCAAAGGCCAGTAATCGATTACCAGTGCAGACAGTAGCCAATTTTTCGTCCCCTGTTGCATGGTAATCGATTACCATGCTTGGGTAATCGATTACTATGCAGCAAAATGACAGATTACAGCAGTTTTGAGCCCAAGAAAGGTTATGTAATCCATCCCTAACCCCTTGATACTCCACATAACACATAATCATGTCCTAATGTAGGCTCTAGGCCCTTCCATCATGCATTTTCCTTAAGTTTAAACATCATATACAAGGTTCTCAAATAATGGCCATTTACATGCAAATATGGACCATTTTTACAACATAACTCATCAAGACTTCAAGGCAATGAATGTGGCAATGGACAAGTCCCATGCTCACTCAAAATATACAGTTATCCATGCCATGAATAATAAACATAAACAAGACTTAGCATATGACCATGAACACTAACAAAAGCATGGAAATGACATCATGCAATATGTTCATGACCTAAGTCTCAAAATACTAATGGTATGCTATGTGCACTCCATAAACTCCTCCAAAAAGCCATGCAATCCAAATGCACCGCATGCCAATCCAACGTCCACTATACGGGCTTCTTGCCCGAAGCTCCTCCCGGCTCATAGTGACCTGAAATGTGGTCCCCCAACCACGGGGTGAGATATACGGATATATCTCAGTAAACCAATGGAGCTAGAGGCTCTCTCCACTCCATGGCTCACTAAAATGTATCAAAATGACATAATATGATATGCAAGTAAAACAATATCACCATCCACCTGGAGACACCCAAGAACATCCCCTCATGGATTCATGTTCAAGGACTCCATCATATAACTCCCGAGACAGTCCTGGCGCCTCTCCCATGGTTGAGAAGACTCCATGGCAATACCCAACCGAAACTCCTCATGAGCCCTATCCGGCGGACGTCCCCCGCTTGGATCATCCTGATGTTGCTCCCAGAGTCAACACCATGGCATCTCCAACTGGCATTCTCCCGTAGGACGAACCCAGCGGATGTCCAAACCAACACACGTCAACTGGCCAGTGACCAAACAATTTTCACAAAATACAAGCAATATGCATACAAGCACACAAACACATCATGTCATCACTACAAAATCCAACCACAACCTTCCTCTAGGCGTGGTGGAGCTCACTAGGGATTAAACCCAAGTTCCAAGAGTTTACCTTAACACGAGCAACACCGTTCCAAACGTATGCTCCCAATCAACCTTTCACAATTCCAACCGTGTGAGGCACCCTACAACAATCATCAAATCCCAATTACGCCAAAACTCATTTTTCATGAAAATTCCTCAAATTCCTCTAAGTTAAAAACCTATATTTTTCACCAAAATTTAACATAGCATTTCTAGCTTACAAACATGATTCTAAGGCCTTTTCATCTAATAGCATTTTTTCATTTGGGCTCTCTATCATCACACATCTAAAATCAAAGGTTTGAACACAAATTCATAGATCTAAGAAATCAACTATCAAAAGACCACAAATATACTTACAATGTGTTGTATGATCACCACCAAGGCTTCACTAAACCATTTGAAGATCAAAACTCCAAGAAATCTCCAAAAACACTAATGGGTCGAATCTGAGTTGCTCAAAAACGCGGCCAAAGAGGTGGATTCAAGGCTTGTAAGTGCTAAGGTTGTTTACGATAGATTTCAACACCAAAATCAAGAGATTCGGTGGAGAAACGAAGAAATGGGAAAATGGTGAAGAAATGGTGAAAATGGCTTCTCCTCCCTGTGTGCGCGCGAGAGATGGAGAGGAAAAGAGAGAAAGAAGGAAAGAAAAGGAGGTGGGGCCAAGTGACTTCGGTCACACGGGTCCCACACGCGATCTAACTTTAACTCCGATAAAAATTCCGATCACAATTCCTTAATCTAAATATTTTTCCAGTCCATGACATATTTTTATTTCTCCAAAATATTGATAAAAATTTCACACCTACCGGTACACTCACACCTCAGTATTTTAACACTTAAAAATCACTATTCATCAATTTTTCCCAAATTTGCCTATTCACTCAATTTTTCGCCCTGATTCCATTTTCAGCATTACTTTTGTCATTTGAAATCTCTAACTCAATATTTAAGCCTCATAACACACGGTTGGCAAATTACAATTTTGCCCTTTTTGCCCATTTTGGCCATAATTGTAACGCCCTCCCTTGTATGCATCCAAGAGAGTCGTTTGCTAAGCGGAATTAGAGTCGTTACGTCACATGAGCTAACAAAACAGCATACAAATCCGTATAAAAATTTTCAATACTTAAATTCTTTTCATAAAGGTTTTCTGAAATAGTCATTGTTCACGAAAGTTCAATATTAACATAATCATGATAAAGACTACAGTCATCCAAAATAGTTCCAAAACATTAATCATTACAGTTATCCATTTAAACAAACAGCAACACTGATATTCCAAGCATCAGCAATCAACAGCAAAATAATACTCCTTCAATTGCTCTTGCGTCCTCCTGCCATTTTGGAGAAATAGCAGCCCCGAAGGGGTGAGAATAATCCCAGTAGTGTGGCAATAAAACCAGTAATATAACAGTATTAACTAGGCACAAAATCATAAACAGTCACTTCAACATATACTAGTTCCTTTTCATTTAATCATATTCATATATTGCGTATATAACGCCTTTCCTTTGCGCTTTTAGCACCGTCGTGCGCGCACTTCACAGTGGAATCAATTATCCCTTGGCACCTGAGTTCCATGTGGATTCCATCTGTGGGCCTATGCGGACTGATGCCAAGTGTCCCATACCCCGGTACCTTGGGGATGCCTATATGATGCTTGCTCAAACACATGGTCCTGTACATAACTACTCTAAAACAAGGCCTATATGATCTTGTTACATGCATGACATGCTATGCTTTCACACACAAAGCGTAAAAATGCGGTATAATGTAAGATGCATGCCTATATACCTTTCATATGCGTTATGCTGCCACATAACGTCTTTACCTCATAGTCATATAGCCATCACGGCACATATTTGGCAGTTTCCTTTCATTATAATGGAACATAATATTTTTACGGCATATGGAGCATCATGTTACAATTCTATACCAGTAGTCAATAGTTACATTAGGCATCATCGCCTGACACTTACCTTAGCTTCCCTTAAATATTACCAACGGCAGCGAAATATTCTCACTTCTTAAGCGCACCTAAATCAATTAAAACTAATCATTTACAGTGGCTATTTACAGCAGAACAGAGAGCATACAGCAGTGGCTTACAGCAGCCAAAACAGTGAGCATTTACAGCAGCAAAACAGTGAACATACAGCAGCAAAACAGTGAACATACAGCAGCAAAACAGTGAGCATACAGCAGCAAAACAGTGAGCATACAGCAGTGTTTACAGCAGCCAAAACAGTGGACATACAGCAGCAAAACAGTGAGCATACAGCAGCAAAACAGTGAGCATACAGCAGTGTTTACAGCAGCCAAAACAGTGAACATACAGCAACAAAACAGTGAGCATACAGCAGCAAAACAGTGAGCATACAGCAGTGTTTACAGCAGCCAAAACAGTGACGTTTTAAACGTTTCCAAAACAGAAACAGTGGCACTTTGAACTTCCAAAACAGTGGCATTTTATACATACAAACAGTGGCATAGAAGGACTAAAACAGTGGCATTTTATGCATAAAACAGTGGCATTTGTGTACATAAAACAGTGGCATTTGTGTACATAAAACAGTGGCATTTGTGTACATAAAACAGTGGCATTTGTGTACATAAAACAGTGGCACATTATGCATGATACCGTGGCATACGATGACTTAAAACAGTGACCTTTTATGCATAAAAACAGTGGCATTTTAAGCATGGAAACAGTGGCATTTTATGAGTAAAAACAGTGGTATTTCATGCATGAAAACAGTGGCTTAAGGGCACTAAAACAGTGACATATATGTGCAGAAACAGTGGCATGTAATGGGCAGAAACAGTGGCTTAAAATGTGCAGAAACAGTGGCTTAAAATGTGCAGAAACAGTGGCTTAAAATGTGCAGAAACAGTGGCTTAAAATGTGCAGAAACAGTGGCTTTTAAGTGCAGAAACAGTGGCATTTTAGGTGCAGAAACAGTGGCATATAATGGTGATTTTGATGAACCGAAACAGTGGGCATACATCTTCAAAACAGTGGCATTTGCATAAGGAAACGGTGGCACATTTCTCTTTAAAACAGTGGCCTAATCATACAAACAGTGGCATATAATCTTAAGCATTTTTATGCATACAATTCACCATGCAATAGCTCCACCATTCTAATTTTTACCATGCTCATACTTGAATCCCAAAACAACACATACTCAAGGAGTCATTTAAGCATACATACATGGCTACACAAAGAAAGAGTTCAAGGTTTAAAGCCTACCTCTTGTAGCACACCCTTCAAAGTCACACACCACCTTCAAGCTTCTCTACACAACAAGTCCTTACTTCCTATGGTGATCTATGCGCAACAAGGTGAGGAGGAACCACTTGGACAGCCACCAAAAGTGAGGGATCAAGACTGAACAGTGAGGTGGAAGTGAGGAGGAAAGCTTACTCTTTGCTTGGGACAAGGCTACGGTTTAGGGAGGTGAGGGAAGGTAAGTGATCAATGTTTTTTCTTCTCCAAGAGACTTGTTGGTTCGGTTATGGAAGAGAGGGAGTGAGGGAGAAACTTGGCTGCATAAACACATGAAGCCAACTCCCTCTCCATGCGCACATATATAGGGAAGGTGAGGGAAAAATGCTATGATTAACTATCATGAAGTATTCAGATTTCAAAGAGATGATGGGGCTGCATAAAAGGCTGAAACAAGCAAGGTTTTGGCTTCTAAATTACTCTACTTACATGCAAGGAGTGAGGGGAGATTTGTTCAGCTTTGAGGGCTGTCCAAATCAGAGAAATTTTCTGCATAAAAAACCAAGATTTGCGCACCTAGGGGAGTGGAAAAGGAAAGTGTCAAGTGCACAAGCAAGTGCTTAGCTAAGTCAACAAGTAAGCAATCAAATGGCAGCCCAAAAATCTGCAAAGAAGCAGCCTTGGTGCGCAATGATGAGGTGGAAAAGAGGTGCAGATTTGTGACAGTCCACACACTCAAATAGGGCTGTCCTTGTGCAGAAAATTTCTGCATAAATAGTCAACCTATGCGCACAAGGTGAGGGGTGAGGGAGGTTCACTAAGTCCACAAGCTAGAGGGCTTTGTGGCAGCCAAGGATTCAGATTTAAGGAGCTGCCCTCTGCACAAAAATGATGGGAATGCAGTCTCATGATGCATGTGGAAGGAGGAAGAGATTTGACTCATGAAGGGCTGCAAAAGCTTGCAACAAAATCTGCACAATGCAGTCTAATGATGGAAGTGTAAGAGGGTTCTCCAAGTCAACAAGTTATGCAGTCTTGTGTCATAAAAAAAATCTGCATTCAGCCCCTCCCATGTGCGCCCAAAAATGGAGATTTATGCAGCCTAAGATCATGCTAAAATGCACATGTGTCTACCATGCAATGAGGCTTAAATCAAATTATGCATAATCAAGGTGAGGTGGCGGTTTAACAAGGCAAAATGGCAGATTATAAGGTCCTAATTACTCTCACTTGTGCGCAAAAGTGAGAGGGGAAAAATACCTTTGCCATGTGAGTGTTACTTGATACACAAGGCACCTAAGTTGGGCAAGGCTTAGGGAAGATAAGGGTGGACACAACCTTGGGCTGAATTGGCTTGATCCAAGAGCCATACTTGGGCCATTGGCCACACACACAAAAGGATCCATTCACACAAGTCCAAGAGCAACAAGCACACACACTAGCCCACATCCAAACACTAATGCCTTCTAACACATACTCACATTACTCACATGATTTTAATAAATTCATATGCCTACATATACACCCTCTTATGATTTAATTTAATTAATTACCTTAGTCTTATCCAAGGAATAAAAATCAAACAATTCACAAGCCATAACACATAACACATAAACCATACATCCGAATTCTACACATGTACATATAGCATATAGTACTTAGGTATTCTACTAATTATGCGGGATGTTACACTCTCCCCACCAAATAGGAATTTTGTCCGCAAAATTAAACTTACTTAAGAGCTAAACAGTTCTGGATAGCGTTTCTGAACGTCGTCCTCGCGTTCCCAAGTGGCTTCAGCTGCCGATCTGTTGTTCCATAATACCTTCACCAAAGGAATCTCTTTAGAACGGAGTCGTTTGACGGATCTTTCAAGAATTTGGAACGGTTGCACTTGATACGTCAGATCTTCCTTTAGTTCCACTTCTTCTGGATGTAACACGTGAGATGGATCAGAGAGATACCTCCGTAGCTGCGACACATGAAATACATTGTGAATTCCTGACAGATTGGGTGGTAAGGCCAACCGGTACGCAGACTCTCCAATCCGGTCCATAATCAGATACGGTCCTAAGTACCGTGGACTTAACTTCTTGACTCCCATTCTCCTTCCGAGTCCCGATGTAGGAGTGATTCTCAAAAATACATGGTCTCCGACTTCGAAAGATAGAGGCTTATGACGCTTGTCGTAATAACTCTTCTGTCTGGCCTGAGCCCTCTGCATATTCTCCCGAATCTTCTTTACTTGTTCGGATGATTCTTGAATTAGATCAGGTCCTAACATACTTCGCTCACCCACTTCCGTCCAACATAACGGGGATCTGCACTTTCTCCCATACAAAGCTTCATATGGTGCCATCTGAATGCTGGAGTGGTAACTGTTGTTGTAAGCGAACTCGATCAACGAAAGATAGCTATCCCAGCTGCCTCCTAACTCCAAAACACATGCTCGCAACATGTCCTCTAAAGCTTGGATGGTGCGTTCCGTCTGTCCATCAGTCTGCGGATGATAAGCATTACTCAACCTCAGTTGGGTCCCTAATGCTCTTTGAAAGGATTCCCAAAACTTGGACGTAAACTTGGGATCACGATCACTGACAATACTCGTAGGAACTCCGTGCAGCTTCACAATCTCCTGCAGATAGATTCTAGCAAGCCTCTCTGTGTCATATGTGGTTCTAACACGCAAGAAATGTGCTGACTTCGTTAAACGATCGACAATCACCCAGATAGCATCATATCCTTCTCGCGTCCGAGGAAGTCCAACTACAAAATCCATCGAAATACTATCCCACTTCCATTCGGGAATCTCCAAAGGTTGAAGGAGTCCCGACGGTCTCTGATGTTCATACTTCACCTTCTGACAAGTTAAGCATCGAGATACATACTCCGCAATATCACGCTTCATACCCGGCCACCAAAACGAGGTCTTCAAGTCATGGTACGTCTTCGTGGATCCAGGATGAACTGCGTACTTGCCCTTGTGAGCCTCCTGTAAAACTTCTTGCTTCAACTTTTCATTCGGCACAACCAGCCGTCCTTGGAATCTCCAAACATCAAACTCATCCTTTACAACATCTTGGTTACCAACCAAATCACGGACTAACTCTTCATCTTTCTGAGCCTCCTTAATTCTACTGATCAGTTCATTCTCCACCTTAATATTTCCCAATCTTATGCTGCTTCCTCTCTCGTCTACCGATAAGTTCAGGTCTCGAAAGGCCTCAAACAGCTTCAATTCTTCCATCATTAGAGTTGCAGTGTGTAGGGTCTTCCTGCTCAGGGCGTCAGCTACCACGTTTGCCTTTCCTGGGTGGTACTTAAGCTCAAAATCGTAGTCCTTCAGAAATTCCATCCACCGACGTTGCCGCATATTCAGCTCCTTCTGGTCGAACAAGTACTTCAAACTCTTATGGTCGCTGAACACGTCAAACTGCGAACCATACAAGTGATGCCTCCAGATCTTAAGTGCGAACACTATAGCTGCTAACTCCAAATCGTGCGTAGGATAATTTTCTTCGTGAGGCTTCAGTTGTCGAGATGCATAAGCTACCACCATACGATCCTGCATCAACACGCATCCAAGTCCTTTCAGCGACGCATCGCAGTAAACTTCGAACTTTCGAGTAGGATCTGGAATCGTGAGTACGGGAGCACTCGTCAATCTGCTCTTTAGCTCCAGGAAACATTCTTCACAGGCTTCAGTCCACTCAAAAGGCTTGTCCTTCCGAGTGAGACGGGTGAGAGGTTGCACTATCTGAGAGAAATTCTGGATAAACCTTCGATAATACCCAGCCAGACCTAAGAAACTTCTTACTTCAGTGACAGACTTGGGTCGTTCCCAATTCATAACAGCTTCAACCTTGCTGGGGTCCACCGCGATACCTTCTGATGAAATGACATGGCCCAGAAACTGGACCTCTTTAAGCCAAAACTCACACTTCGACCATTTCGCGTACAACTGCTTCTCCTTCAAGACTTGCAAGACAATCCTCAGATGTTCCGCGTGCAGCTCTTCATTAGCCGAGTAAATCAGGATATCGTCGATAAACACAATAACGAACTGATCAAGAAACGGGCGGAAGATGCGGTTCATGTAGTCCATGAATACTGCTGGAGCATTCGTAAGTCCGAATGGGATCACCTGATATTCATAGTGCCCATAACGAGTCCTAAAAGCGGTTTTCGGAATGTCCTCCGGTTTGACCCGGATCTGATGGTATCCCGATCGTAAGTCTATCTTGGAAAAGACTCTGGCTCCTCTCAGCTGGTCCATCAAATCGTCGATCCTCGGTAGCGGATACTTATTCTTCACCGTGACTTTGTTCAGCTGGCGGTAGTCTACACACAGACGTAAGCTTCCATCCTTCTTCTTAATCAAGATAGCTGGAGCACCCCATGGAGAAGTACTTGGTCTGATGAATTCCTTTGCCAAAAGCTCTTCTATCTGCTTCTTTAACTCGCGCAGTTCCAAAGGTGCCATGCGATACGGGGCGATGGAGATTGGTCCAACTCCAGGAACAAGTTCGATCGAAAATTCTATTTCCCTATGAGGAGGCAATCGAGGTATTTCATCCGGGAATACCTCCTCGAATTCTCTAACTACCGGTACATTCTGAATTTGATTGTCAATCGAGGTCTCAGCCTCGATCGACAAAAGATACCCTGCTGCTCCCTTGCGGAGCTCTTTTCTAACTTGCAATAAGGAAATGAGAGAGAAAGGTTGAAAATTACCATCCTTTGCAGGAACAATGACTTTCCCCGCTCGACAATCCAAAGTTATCCCGTTTTCCGTCAACCAGTCCATACCGATAATCACATCGAAGTTGAATACCGGCAGGACCACCAAGTTAACAGAATACGTGTTCCCTTCGTACTGCAAGGTAACACCTTTGCAGATCTCTGAGGCTGTGCACGATCCTCCGGTAGGTGTGCTGATGTGTAACTCATGAGGTAACGGGGTTGGGGTGATGCCTATTCTCAAGGCAGTATGCTTTGCCATAAAAGAGCCAGACGCTCCAGAATCAAAGATAACAGAAATTGGGTGACCATTCAAAGTGACATTACCTTTGATCAGGTTGGGAAACTTCTGCGCTTCATTTGCATCCAATGTGAATACCCGAGCTTGCGGAGGCTGTTGATCAGCGTTCTGGGGGCATTTGTAAGCAAAGTGACCTTGCTGGCCGCATCTGAAGCATGCATTGTTGTTCTTGCGACAGACTCCGAAGTGATTCTTTCCACACGTAGCACAAGCAGTCGCACCCTGACGTCCAGTCGACGATTGGCCCACCGTAAAGTTCCTCTTAAAGTTTCCAGGCCGCGCCTGCAACGGCGTACCTCTGCCTCGACCCCTACCAGGTGCCGTCCTGAAGAATCTGCCTGCTCGATTTCCTCCGTGGAATTGTGTTGGTGGCTTGTTCAAGTTCTTGGCCTCATTAATAATTCCTTCGGCCTGACGACTCTGGTTGATGAGTTCTGGAAGTGTACGATTAGCCGTCGTTAAGATGAGCTTGCGAATTTCCGGGTGTAATCCGCTCTCGAACTTCTCCACCTGCCATTCTTCATCGTAGATGTTCCGATCAAAGTTGGCGTACTCGATCAGCTGCCCAAACTTCGCAATATACTCATTAACCGTCATGTTACCCTGCCTGAGCGATAGCAGTTCAGTGTGCTTCATCCTTCGCATCGCCTTAGGAAAATACTTATCCAGAAATACTTGTCTGAACACGGCCCATGTCAGCTCCACATCCTGAGCTCTCAGCAGAGCCCTCGCGCCAGTCCACCATGTTAAAGCTTCTCCCATCAGCTGATACGACGCGTAATCAGTCTTCTGCGCTTCCGGGCATGCCATGCGTTCAAAGATATGCTCGATCATCTGCAGCCACTTTGCTGCAGCCTCAGGGTTGTCTTCACCCTCAAAAGTGGGTGGTTGGAAGTTGCGGAAGTCTTTCAACCTCCGACGGGCAATTTCCTCTGCATTTTCATGCAGTGGGGGTTGGTTCTGATTCTGTTGTCTATGGTCGCGCCACTCTTGGCTCATATTCTGGATGAACGTTGCCAGTCCTCCAATAGTGGTGATAAGATCTTCTTCCGCATCGCCAGTCCTTCCCCGAGTTGAACCTCGACCACCTGCCATGATTCTGCACTCACAATATCAGGAAATGAGTTGATCAGGCTCACCGCAAGTTATCCATGGCAGCAGTCTCAAGTAGGTACTCGAGTTCAATTCGGACAAGTTAGCTATGCATCCGTGTCTTATTACAGAACAGTCCTAACAATCTAACTACCCTAGCTAATATTTACTTAACTATAACCCATTTAAACAGTCAATCAGCAGATAAACACAAACAGCAGCCAATTCACTCAAACACAAGCAATTCCATGGACCAAACTGCTCTGATACCAATTAGTGTAACGCCCTCCCTTGTATGCATCCAAGAGAGTCGTTTGCTAAGCGGAATTAGAGTCGTTACGTCACATGAGCTAACAAAACAGCATACAAATCCGTATAAAAATTTTCAATACTTAAATTCTTTTCATAAAGGTTTTCTGAAATAGTCATTGTTCACGAAAGTTCAATATTAACATAATCATGATATAGACTACAGTCATCCAAAATAGTTCCAAAACATTAATCATTACAGTTATCCATTTAAACAAACAGCAACACTGGTATTCCAAGCATTAGCAATCAACAGCAAAATAATACTCCTTCAATTGCTCTTGCGTCCTCCTGCCATTTTGGAGAAATAGCAGCCCCGAAGGGGTGAGAATAATCCCAGTAGTGTGGCAATAAAACCAGTAATATAACAGTATTAACTAGGCACAAAATCATAAACAGTCACTTCAACATATACTAGTTCCTTTTCATTTAATCATATTCATATATTGCGTATATAACGCCTTTCCTTTGCGCTTTTAGCACCGTCGTGCGCGCACTTCACAGTGGAATCAATTATCCCTTGGCACCTGAGCTCCATGTGGATTCCATCTGTGGGCCTATGCGGACTGATGCCAAGTGTCCCATACCCCGGTACCTTGGGGATGCCTATATGATGCTTGCTCAAACACATGGTCCTGTACATAACTACTCTAAAACAAGGCCTATATGATCTTGTTACATGCATGACATGCTATGCTTTCACACACAAAGCGTAAAAATGCGGTATAATGTAAGATGCATGCCTATATACCTTTCATATGCGTTATGCTGCCACATAACGTCTTTACCTCATAGTCATATAGCCATCACGGCACATATTTGGCAGTTTCCTTTCATTATAATGGAACATAATATTTTTACGGCATATGGAGCATCATGTTACAATTCTATACCAGTAGTCAATAGTTACATTAGGCATCATCGCCTGACACTTACCTTAGCTTCCCTTAAATATTACCAACGGCAGCGAAATATTCTCACTTCTTAAGCGCACCTAAATCAATTAAAACTAATCATTTACAGTGGCTATTTACAGCAGAACAGAGAGCATACAGCAGTGGCTTACAGCAGCCAAAACAGTGAGCATTTACAGCAGCAAAACAGTGAACATACAGCAGCAAAACAGTGAACATACAGCAGCAAAACAGTGAGCATACAGCAGCAAAACAGTGAGCATACAGCAGTGTTTACAGCAGCCAAAACAGTGGACATACAGCAGCAAAACAGTGAGCATACAGCAGCAAAACAGTGAGCATACAGCAGTGTTTACAGCAGCCAAAACAGTGAACATACAGCAACAAAACAGTGAGCATACAGCAGCAAAACAGTGAGCATACAGCAGTGTTTACAGCAGCCAAAACAGTGACGTTTTAAACGTTTCCAAAACAGAAACAGTGTCACTTTGAACTTCCAAAACAGTGGCATTTTATACATACAAACAGTGGCATAGAAGGACTAAAACAGTGGCATTTTATGCATAAAACAGTGGCATTTGTGTACATAAAACAGTGGCATTTGTGTACATAAAACAGTGGCATTTGTGTACATAAAACAGTGGCATTTGTGTACATAAAACAGTGGCACATTATGCATGATACCGTGGCATACGATGACTTAAAACAGTGACCTTTTATGCATAAAAACAGTGGCATTTTAAGCATGGAAACAGTGGCATTTTATGAGTAAAAACAGTGGTATTTCATGCATGAAAACAGTGGCTTAAGGGCACTAAAACAGTGACATATATGTGCAGAAACAGTGGCATGTAATGGGCAGAAACAGTGGCTTAAAATGTGCAGAAACAGTGGCTTAAAATGTGCAGAAACAGTGGCTTAAAA
This sequence comes from Gastrolobium villosum, assembly GCA_032173675.1. Classification (NCBI taxonomy): domain Eukaryota; kingdom Viridiplantae; phylum Streptophyta; class Magnoliopsida; order Fabales; family Fabaceae; genus Gastrolobium; species Gastrolobium villosum. Next base: position 9,452 of record JAVKPL010005213.1, on the reverse strand, counting down.
TGTGCAGAAACAGTGGCTTAAAATGTGCAGAAACAGTGGCTTTTAAGTGCAGAAACAGTGGCATTTTAGGTGCAGAAACAGTGGCATATAATGGTGATTTTGATGAACCGAAACAGTGGGCATACATCTTCAAAACAGTGGCATTTGCATAAGGAAACGGTGGCACATTTCTCTTTAAAACAGTGGCCTAATCATACAAACAGTGGCATATAATCTTAAGCATTTTTATGCATACAATTCACCATGCAATAGCTCCACCATTCTAATTTTTACCATGCTCATACTTGAATCCCAAAACAACACATACTCAAGGAGTCATTTAAGCATACATACATGGCTACACAAAGAAAGAGTTCAAGGTTTAAAGCCTACCTCTTGTAGCACACCCTTCAAAGTCACACACCACCTTCAAGCTTCTCTACACAACAAGTCCTTACTTCCTATGGTGATCTATGCGCAACAAGGTGAGGAGGAACCACTTGGACAGCCACCAAAAGTGAGGGATCAAGACTGAACAGTGAGGTGGAAGTGAGGAGGAAAGCTTACTCTTTGCTTGGGACAAGGCTACGGTTTAGGGAGGTGAGGGAAGGTAAGTGATCAATGTTTTTTCTTCTCCAAGAGACTTGTTGGTTCGGTTATGGAAGAGAGGGAGTGAGGGAGAAACTTGGCTGCATAAACACATGAAGCCAACTCCCTCTCCATGCGCACATATATAGGGAAGGTGAGGGAAAAATGCTATGATTAACTATCATGAAGTATTCAGATTTCAAAGAGATGATGGGGCTGCATAAAAGGCTGAAACAAGCAAGGTTTTGGCTTCTAAATTACTCTACTTACATGCAAGGAGTGAGGGGAGATTTGTTCAGCTTTGAGGGCTGTCCAAATCAGAGAAATTTTCTGCATAAAAAACCAAGATTTGCGCACCTAGGGGAGTGGAAAAGGAAAGTGTCAAGTGCACAAGCAAGTGCTTAGCTAAGTCAACAAGTAAGCAATCAAATGGCAGCCCAAAAATCTGCAAAGAAGCAGCCTTGGTGCGCAATGATGAGGTGGAAAAGAGGTGCAGATTTGTGACAGTCCACACACTCAAATAGGGCTGTCCTTGTGCAGAAAATTTCTGCATAAATAGTCAACCTATGCGCACAAGGTGAGGGGTGAGGGAGGTTCACTAAGTCCACAAGCTAGAGGGCTTTGTGGCAGCCAAGGATTCAGATTTAAGGAGCTGCCCTCTGCACAAAAATGATGGGAATGCAGTCTCATGATGCATGTGGAAGGAGGAAGAGATTTGACTCATGAAGGGCTGCAAAAGCTTGCAACAAAATCTGCACAATGCAGTCTAATGATGGAAGTGTAAGAGGGTTCTCCAAGTCAACAAGTTATGCAGTCTTGTGTCATAAAAAAAATCTGCATTCAGCCCCTCCCATGTGCGCCCAAAAATGGAGATTTATGCAGCCTAAGATCATGCTAAAATGCACATGTGTCTACCATGCAATGAGGCTTAAATCAAATTATGCATAATCAAGGTGAGGTGGCGGTTTAACAAGGCAAAATGGCAGATTATAAGGTCCTAATTACTCTCACTTGTGCGCAAAAGTGAGAGGGGAAAAATACCTTTGCCATGTGAGTGTTACTTGATACACAAGGCACCTAAGTTGGGCAAGGCTTAGGGAAGATAAGGGTGGACACAACCTTGGGCTGAATTGGCTTGATCCAAGAGCCATACTTGGGCCATTGGCCACACACACAAAAGGATCCATTCACACAAGTCCAAGAGCAACAAGCACACACACTAGCCCACATCCAAACACTAATGCCTTCTAACACATACTCACATTACTCACATGATTTTAATAAATTCATATGCCTACATATACACCCTCTTATGATTTAATTTAATTAATTACCTTAGTCTTATCCAAGGAATAAAAATCAAACAATTCACAAGCCATAACACATAACACATAAACCATACATCCGAATTCTACACATGTACATATAGCATATAGTACTTAGGTATTCTACTAATTATGCGGGATGTTACAATAATCCTTGGATTTTCACTAATCCATCAACTTTCATTTCACAACATAACATTAAAATAAACATTTAAATACTTGAGGTGTTATATTCACCCCACCTTTTTGAAATTTTGTCCGCAAAATTAAATCATACCTGCTCGCTAACTCAGGATACAGCCGGAGAATCTCGTCCTCCCGCTCCCAAGTAGCCTCCTCAGGTGTGCGGCCCTCCCACTGAATCTTCAGCATGGGAATCACTTTACTTCTCAATCGCTTTTCACTGCGATCCAAAACTGCAATAGGACCAATGGGAGTCTTCAAGTTCTCCCTGATTTCAATATTATCCGGCATCACCACATGTGACTCATCCGGAACATAACGTCGCAACTGCGACACATGAAAAACATCATGTAAATTAGACAATTGTGGGGGTAAGGCAAGCTGATAGGCCACCAATCCTACTCTTTTCATAATCTGATATGGCCCAATGAACCGTGGACTCAGCTTCCTCACACCCAACGCACGGCCAACACCTGTGACCGGCGACAAACGTACAAAAACATGGTCACCTTCCTCAAATTCCAGCGGTCTATGCTTATTGTCATAATAGCTTTTCTGCCGATTCTGTGCCTGTTTCAACTTTTCTCTGATCATTTCAATCTGCACTGTCGTTTCCTGCACAAAATCCGGACCAAACCTTTCCTTATCGCCTACCTCAGTCCAACAAGTGGGCGTACGACACCTCCTGCCATACAAAACCTCATATGGTGCCATACCCAGACTGGAATGAAAACTGTTATTATAAGAAAATTCCACCAGTGGCAAGTACCTATCCCAGGCATTACCCTGTTCCATTGTGCAAGCTCTCAGCATATCCTCAAGTGTCTGTATGGTCCTCTCAGTCTGACCATCAGTCTGCGGGTGATAAGCAGTGCTCAGCCGGAGCTGAGTGCCAAAAGCCTGCTGCAAAGCTCCCCAAAATCGTGAAGTAAACTTCGGGTCCCGATCACTAACAATGCTAATCGGTATTCCGTGGAGTCTAACAATCTCCTTTACATACAATGTAGCCAACTTCTCTGTGGTGTAATCCACTCGTACTGGTAGAAAATGTGCAGACTTCGTAAGTCGGTCCACAATAACCCAAATTGAATCATAACCAGCTTGAGTTCGCGGCAATCCCACAACAAAATCCATTGAAATACTCTCCCATTTCCATTCAGGTATATCCAGCGGCTGAAGTAATCCAGCAGGTTTCTGATGCTCTATTTTCACTTTTTGACAAACCAAGCACTTAGACACGTACTCGGCAACATCCCTTTTCATCCCAGGCCACCAGAACTTTACTTTCAAATCTTGGTACATCTTTGTGGCACCTGGGTGGATAGCATATTGACCCTTATGGGCCTCAGTCATAACTTCCTCAGCAAGTTCCTTGGGCACAACAATCCTGCCCTGATATAACAACAACCCCTATTCATTAACAGATATGCCACTCTGGCCTTTCAGATACTTTATACTTTCATTTCTGATTTGAGTCTCCTTAATCTTTTCATGCAGCTCGTTCTCAATCCGAGTCAACTCCATATCACACATTCTTCCTGCAAAGAAATCTGTTATTTTCATATCACGGAATTGCTCAATCACTTCATTGTCCCACATCATCATATGAGATAAGTTAACAGACTTCCTACTCAATGCATCGGCCACAACATTGGCCTTTCCCGGGTGGTATTTCAGCTCAAAGTCATAATCTTTCAAGAATTCAACCCATCTACGCTGCCTCATATTCAGCTCCTTCTGATCAAATAAATATTTCAAGCTTTTATGGTCGCTGAACACAGCAAACTTCATTCCATACAGAAAATGCCTCCAAATTTTCAAGGCAAAAACAATAGCAGCCAATTCTAAGTCATACGTCGGATAATTTTCTTCATGTGGCCTCAACTGCCTAGACGCATATGCAATCACTTTTCCTTCCTGCATCAACACGCTCCCTAAACCTTTCTTAGAAGCATCACAATATAACACAAACTCACCCTCCGGATCAGGTAGAGTCAACACCGGAGCAGTAGTCAATTTCTCTTTAAGTAGCAGAAAACAGTCCTCACATTCCTGGGTCCACACAAAAGGAGTATCCTTTCGTGTCAATCGAGTCAACGGTAGAACCATTGCAGAAAATCCCTGTATGAATCGGCGATAGTAGCCAGCAAGCCCCAGAAAACTTCTGATTTCAGTCACAGTCTTAGGTCGTTCCCAGTCACTCACCGCTTCAATCTTGCTTGGATCCACTGCAACACCACTTGCAGAAATAACATGACCCAAAAATTGCACCTCAGACAACCAGAATTCACACTTAGACGGTTTAGCATATAGCTTCTTATCTTTCAACACCTGCAACACAGTCCTCAAATGGTCGACGTGCTCCTCCTTACTCTTAGAGTAGATCAAAATGTCATCAATAAAAACAATTACAAACTGGTCCAAAAACGGTTTGAAAATGCGGTTCATATAGTCCATGAACACCGCCGGGGCATTAGTAAGCCCGAAAGGAATCACTTGATATTCAAAATGTCCATATCTGGATCGGAAAGCTGTTTTAGGTACATCCTCCGGTTTAATCCGAATCTGGTGATATCCGGACCGGAGATCAATCTTTGAAAATACGCAGGCACCCCTCAACTGATCCAATAAATCATCAATACGCGGTAATGGGTACCGGTTCTTAATAGTCACTTTATTCAGCTGTCGGTAGTCAGTGCACAATCTCATGCTACCATCCTTTTTCTTTACAAATATCACCGGTGCTCCCCACGGAGACACACTCGGCCTAATAAAATTCTTCGCGGACAATTCTTCAATGTGTTTCTTCAACTCAGCCAACTCAAGTGGCGACATCCGGTATGGAGCCAAAGAGATCGGCCCCACACCAGGCAGTAGGTCAATCGAGAATTCAATCTCTCTCTCAGGTGGGAATTCCGGTATCTCATCCGGAAATACATCCTCAAACTCATTTACAACTGGAATAGCAGAAATCTCCTCCTTTTTGTCACCTACCAATCCGCCCAACAGAACATAACCCAAATCTCCAGCCTTCAAGGCTTTCACAGTTTGACTTACAGACAAATACAGAGACGGACAAACAGACGGCCTCTCGTGAGATAACAACAACCTCTTCCCGCAGCAATCAATCATTGCGCAGTTCCGAGACAACCAATCCATCCCCAAAATCAAATTGACAGAGGCCAGGGGTAAGATAATTAAATCAATGGTGTAACCCCTGCCTAAATAAGTGAACTTCACATCTTCACAGATCCAAGACGATTCACTAACCTCTCCTGTAGCAGTAGTAATACGCATCGGAGGAACCATCCGTGTTACCTTTAAGTCTAAAGCCTTCGCCACATAGTCCGCCACAAATGAATGTGTTGCTCCCGAATCAAACAACACAGATAAATCAACATTAGATAGAAAAATTATACCTTTGACCAAATTCGGTGCCTTTTCAGTACGTTGAGCATTAGTAGTATAAACTCGTCCCACAGTAGGAACAACAGCAATAGGAGCAGCAGTAGTAGTAGTAGTAGTAGCTGGCGGCAAAGCCTGCAGATTCGCAGCCTGCCCCGAAGAAGATGGACAATTTCTAGCAAAGTGGCCATTCCGACCACATTTATAACAAGCCGACGGATCAGCACCACACACACCTTTTTTGGTATTTACCACACTTCCCACATTGTGGGGTAGGATATCTGTTCGAAGCACCACCACCACCAGTATTTCCACCCCTCTTGAACTGACCAGGAGGCTGCCTCACATGCAACCCCCTACCCCTGTTATTATTATTAAAACCTCCTCTGTTGGTATTACCAGAAGGACCAGGTGTCCTCTTAACATCTTGCTCTTTTGTCGAATCAGATTTCGGATATCTTCCATAAACAGTCTCGACCCTTTTGCACTGGGTCACCAATTCAGCAAAGTTCCTCACCGCAGTATTGGACATCCTCTTAGCAATCTTCTCACTCAGCCCTCTTTGAAATTTAGCTGACAAGAATTCCGGAGTAGGTAGAGTACCTCCATAATTAGCAAACTTCACAAGCTCATTAAATTTTGCCACATAGGCATCCACAGTCATAACTCCCTGTACCAGATTATCAAATTCACCTTGCTTAGCCTCCCGAACATCGCGGGGAAAATATTCTTCATGAAATAATCCTTCAAACATAGTCCAAGTAAGGACTTCACCCTGAATAACAAATGGGCGAGACACATTGTCCCACCACTCTTGGGCATCACCTTCCAGCATATAGACCGAATACAATAACTTTTGTGGATCTTGACATCTCATAACTTGAAAAATCTTGTCCATACCCCTCAACCAAGCAGTGACCTCCTTTGGGTCCCTCGACCCCATAAATGCGGGTGGCTTATGTTTCCTAAAAGATATGAGCCTACGCTCATCGTCAGCATTATCAAGCACCTGCCCAGCAGCCCCAGTAGATTGGGCAACTGATGACGGATCAGGAACATAACTAGGGTCAGTAGTAGTATGATGACTAGCCTCACCAGTGTGGTGACTAGCCCCACTCTCCCCCTATTGAGGAGTAACAGATGGCGTCGGTGTAGGAGTCACCGTAGCCGTGTGTGGAGGTGTATTCTCCCTCCTAGGACGACCTCTATCCGCCCTCATCTCAGCCATAAAGGCCTGCATCATATCCTGATTAGCTTTCATCAGGTTCTCTGTCATATTTCTATTTGCAGCCGTTTCCGCCTGCAGAGCATTCAGGACTGCAGTGACCGGATCCGGTGGCAAAGGACCTGCACCACGTGCCCCACGGCGACCTCGTGCCCTACTCATGATATCTGTACATGTAACACAAAGGAATGAGTTGATCAGACCCACACTGAGGAATCACATATACATTAATCATAAATAGTTCACAGATAGCTATGACACACAAGATACATCATACACAAACAATCAGAGTTCCCTAAGCAAAACTGCTCTGATACCATAAAATGTAACAGCCCGTTGTACACCGGTATTGTTAACATTGATTATGATATTAAGCGCAGTTACAATCACAGTGATTAGGTTAATTAAATTACGGGCAAATTTTTCTTTTAACATATTCCTTTTCTTTTGCATCAATACATTTTCCGTAACCAACTAAAACCCCACTATAATTGTAAATGTCATTTGCGGAATCATACACTTTCTAACATCATAAATCTTTCTTTTTATTCAATTCATTTAGACTCACCATCTTACTTTCTCCTTTTACCAAGTTATAGTCCTTTACGTTGTCTACGCGTAGTTTCAAACCACGTATCATTTGGAGTTCTACCCATCAAGTTAAGCCCCTTTCTTTTAGTCTAGAAAAAACTGAATTTTCGAAAATTACACTGTGGTAATCGATTACCAGTGGGTGGTAATCGATTACCACCTGTCAAAAATGAGGCAGTAGCCAATTTTTCAATTCCTCTGTTCTGGTAATCGATTACCAACTTTGGGTAATCGATTACCTCACATGGTAATCGATTACCAAAGGCCAGTAATCGATTACCAGTGCAGACAGTAGCCAATTTTTCGTCCCCTGTTGCATGGTAATCGATTACCATGCTTGGGTAATCGATTACTATGCAGCAAAATGACAGATTACAGCAGTTTTGAGCCCAAGAAAGGTTGTGTAATCCATCCCTAACCCCTTGATACTCCACATAACACATAATCATGTCCTAATGTTGGCTCTAGGCCCTTCCATCATGCATTTTCCTTAAGTTTAAACATCATATACAAGGTTCTCAAATAATGGCCATTTACATGCAAATATGGACCATTTTTACAACATAACTCATCAAGACTTCAAGGCAATGAATGTGGCAATGGACAAGTCCCATGCTCACTCAAAATATACAGTTATCCATGCCATGAATAATAAACATAAACAAGACTTAGCATATGACCATGAACACTAACAAAAGCATGGAAATGACATCATGCAATATGTTCATGACCTAAGTCTCAAAATACTAATGGTATGCTATGTGCACTCCATAAACTCCTCCAAAAAGCCATGCAATCCAAATGCACCGCATGCCAATCCAACGTCCACTATACGGGCTTCTTGCCCGAAGCTCCTCCCGGCTCATAGTGACCTGAAATGTGGTCCCCCAACCACGGGGTGAGATATACAGATATATCTCAGTAAACCAATGGAGCTAGAGGCTCTCTCCACTCCATGGCTCACTAAAATGTATCAAAATGACATAATATGATATGCAAGTAAAACAATATCACCATCCACCTGGAGACACCCAAGAACATCCCCTCATGGATTCATGTTCAAGGACTCCATCATATAACTCCCGAGACAGTCCTGGCGCCTCTCCCATGGTTGAGAAGACTCCATGGCAATACCCAACCGGAACTCCTCATGAGCCCTATCCGGCGGACGTCCCCCGCTTGGATCATCCTGATGTTGCTCCCAGAGTCAACACCATGGCATCTCCAACTGGCATTCTCCCGTAGGACGAACCCAGCGGATGTCCAAACCAACACACGTCAACTGGCCAGTGACCAAACAATTTTCACAAAATACAAGCAATATGCATACAAGCACACAAACACATCATGTCATCACTACAAAATCCAACCACAACCTTCCTCTAGGCGTGGTGGAGCTCACTAGGGATTAAACCCAAGTTCCAAGAGTTTACCTTAACACGAGCAACACCGTTCCAAACGTATGCTCCCAATCAACCTTTCACAATTCCAACCGTGTGAGGCACCCTACAACAATCATCAAATCCCAATTACGCCAAAACTCATTTTTCATGAAAATTCCTCAAATTCCTCTAAGTTAAAAACCTATATTTTTCACCAAAATTTAACATAGCATTTCTAGCTTACAAACATGATTCTAAGGCCTTTTCATCTAATAGCATTTTTCCATTTGGGCTCTCTATCATCACACATCTAAAATCAAAGGTTTGAACACAAATTCATAGATCTAAGAAATCAACTATCAAAAGACCACAAATATACTTACAATGTGTTGTATGATCACCACCAAGGCTTCACTAAACCATTTGAAGATCAAAACTCCAAGAAATCTCCAAAAACACTAATGGGTCGAATCTGAGTTGCTCAAAAACGCGGCCAAAGAGGTGGATTCAAGGCTTCTAAGTGCTACCAATGGCTTTGGAAGGTTGTTTACGATAGATTTCAACACCAAAATCAAGAGATTCGGTGGAGAAACGAAGAAATGGGAAAATGGTGAAGAAATGGTGAAAATGGCTTCTCCTCCCTGTGTGCGCGCGAGAGATGGAGAGGAAAAGAGAGAAAGAAGGAAAGAAAAGGAGGTGGGGCCAAGTGACTTCGGTCACACGGGTCCCACTCGCGATCTAACTTTAACTCCGATAAAAATTCCGATCACAATT
>JAVKPL010005212.1:0-23702 GCA_032173675.1 Gastrolobium villosum | reverse complement strand
TTAATCATTCTCAATAAAATCAAAGAAAAGTTGACCAAATTCGAATATATATTCAATAATAATAAATAAAAAAGTGTTCAGGAGAATTATAACAGGAAGATTTCGAAAGTCCAGTATTGCTTCTCTTCCGCGTCGACATTTGCAATTTGGAAGAAAGTTTTGTATTAACGCTGGAGCACAAAGAAAGAGGATGCTTAAGAATCAATATGATGTTTCTCCTATAGCATCTTTGCTCTCCTATCAGTCTCAACGTGAAATGCAACTATTGAGAAGCCTGATTATTTGCCAAAAAACTCTGCACTTCATCAACATAATGCTCCCACAATGAGCATTCAAGTTTGTGACCTCTTTTTATCGCAGACTTAAAATTTTTAAAACAAATTTTTAAAAGATACGTTTAAAACAAATTTTTAAAACATACGTTTTAAAACATACGTCTAGATATCAGTTTAAAACATACGTTTAGAGGTTTTTGAATAATCTATAGCCATAATTAATTAAACATTATTTTCAACTGTTACAATGTTATCTGATACATTATGAATCTTTATTTTTTGAAAAAAAAGATTTGTTAATACATAAAATTTTGTATTTTGTTTATTTTTTAATCAAAATTAATCAAATTTATATAAAAATTCAGACACTAAAGTGGTATAAAAATAAATATTAGATTTTTTGTTTATTTTAAATAACCAAAAAGTCAGTATTATTAATAGCATTTAGAAAAGAAAAAAAAAGCAATTACTTAATGGAATAAGTATATTCATCATTTGTTGGGAAACCAACTTTTTGAAAAAAATACCATATTTAATGTTCTTTAAAGAAAATTGGATTTAATTTTGTTGGTAACAGAACTTTAATGAATGGTATAAAAGTAAATCTTTTATTTTTTGTTTAATTTAAGCAGCTAAAAATTCAGTATTATTAATACCATTTTGAAAAAAAAAAAGTGATTACTTAATGAAATAAGCATATTCATCATTTGTTTGGAAACCAATTTTTTGAAAAAATTACCATATCCAATGCTGATTGTTTAATTTATTTCAATAAATCGATATTTGAAATGAAAAAAAATGTATTTGTTTTTGTTGGTAACAGAAGTTTAATGGTATAATTAATATTTTTAATTTCGTTATATAATTTTGTTATTTAATTTATTTATTATACAGAACCTTAAATATATACATGAGGTGTATAAAATCATTAGTTGAATTTAAATTCAAAACATAACGCTCCCACAATGTGCATTCAAGTTTGTGACCTCTTTATTTTCGCAGAGATTTTTAAAAAAATATACACATATGAATCATACGTTTAAAATTTTTAAAACAAATTTTTAATTAAAACATACGTTTAAAACAAATTTTTAAAACATACGTTTTAAAACATACGTCTATATATCAGTTTAAAACATACGTCTAGATATCAGTTTAAAACATACGTTTAGAAGTTTTTGAATAATCTATAGCCATAATTAATTAAACATTACTTTCAACTGTTACAATGTTATCTTATACATTATGAATATTTATTTTTTGAAAAAAATATTTGTTAATGCATAAAAATTTGTATTTTGTTTATTTTTTGAATCAAAATTAATCAAATTTATATAAAAATTCAGACACTGAAGTGGTATAAAAATAAATATTAGATTTTTTGTTTATTTTAAATAGCAAAAAATTCAGTATTATTAATAGCATTTAGAAAAGAAAAGAAAAACAATTATTTAATGGAATAAGCATATTCATCATTTGTTGGGAAACCAACTTTTTGAAAAAAATACCATACTTAACGCTCTTTAAAAAAATTGGATTTAATTTTGTTGGTAACAGAACTTTAATGAGTGGTATAAAAATAAATCTTTTATTTTTTGTTTAATTTAAGCAGCTAAAAATTCAGTATTATTAATACCATTTTGAAAGAAAAAAAGTGATTACTTAATGAAATAACAATATTCATCATTTGTTGGGAAAACAATTTTTTGAAAAAAATACCTTATCCAATGCTGCTTGTTTAATTTATTCCAATAAATCGATATTTGAATTGAAAAAAAAATGCATTTGTTTTTGTTGGTAACAGAAGTTTAATGGTATAATTAATATTTTTAATTTGGTTATATAATTTTGTTATTTTATTTATTTATTATACAGAACCTTAAATATATACATGAGGTGTATAAAGTCATTAGTTGAATTTAAATTCAAAAATGTATTTATACAATATTACAATGAGGAATGCTTTTCTACAATAAAAGGTCATATAACGATAAGTCACAAATGCAGCGTTCATGAAGTTTCATTTGTTGTGAAAACTCATGAGTAATTATGGTGAATTTCCAAACACACATAATAAAATATATTAATATGAATACGGAAATTTTTATCAGAGAAATATTAGCCAAAAAAATAGGATTAAACAATTCAAGATATTTCACCCTATATAAGATGTTCAACAAAATATGAAAGGCATACTTCAAAATTAAATCGTCCAAGATGAAAAAAACCAAACAGCCAAATAAATTAAAAGACAAAACATAACAATGATAATAACACCAGCAAAGTCTAAAGCCAAATACAAAAGACTTGTTCGAAAATAATCTGTCCAAAAATGAAATTTGCCCCTTTCGAAAAATGACTTCATTCATCTGCCAAGTTGAAATTTTTTTGTAAACATGCCTTGTTGCCTTGAAACTTTCACCATTCAATCCAACTATAAAATTTCTAATAAAGTACGCTTCCCCTTCTATAATTTTTTTTCTAACTTGCAAAGTCCCTCTAACAGTAGCATGGATCGTAGAACCCTACATAATTCAAACATAAATTACCAAGAAGAATCGAAGAATTATAAAAAAAAAAAGAGCAAAATATAAAAATAAGTTTGCAACAAAAAAAATAAAAATACATGTTCATCTGCCAGAATCATCTCCAGATTGTCATCAAATCCCTTTTTCTCATAATTAGGGACCTTCCAAGTCCTAATGGCCCTAACCTTAATCCTCCAATCATCCTTAGAGGAATTTAGATCTTTTATAAAATTGTATTTTGAAAACATGACTAAAGCAAGAAGTAGAAGAAGGGAATAACAGCGAATGAGAAGAAGAAGAAGAAAAAAATGCAAGATGCTGAAGAAGATGAATGATTCGACCAGAGAAAAATGGAGGGTTCATGTAAAAAATGATAACAATGGGGAGAGAAGGCCTCTGGTTTAGGTGGGATTTAAAAAATGATAACAATGGGACGTTCAAAACATTGAATAATTACTTTCAGTTTCCAATGGGGTACAACAGTAGTAATTATTACGTTCATCAATTACCAATGAAAGAATTAGGTAGGATTTAAATTGGATGTCTGCCACTAATATATTTTCGGACTTACATAATATTTTTATTTTGTATTTATTTGTTTAATTACCGAAATTCAAATTTCAAATGCCTACCAAAACAAGAAACTTTTTAAATTTTTGTAGGTGTGAACACAAACCTCAGATTCAAGGAGAATGCGACACATCATAAAAGTTTCCAATAAACGGTTTTACTTTAGAATACTAATATATATTACTTTAGAATAATATAGATATATATATATATATATATATATATATATATATATATATATATATATATGGAAAAAGTATCTCTCCAGTCACTGAAGATAAAGTTATCTCCAGTGAGCTCAAAATGACGTTATTTTGGGTTATAAGATTAAAAAATTATAATCATAAAGACTAATATAATCCTGCATATATTAAAATTATAAAAATACCTTGATTTCCGTCCCAAAATGACGTCGGTTTGGGCTCACTGGAGATAAGTTTATCTCCAGTGACTTGAGAGATCCTTTATCCTATATATATATATATATATATATATATATATATATATATATATATATATGGAATGTATATTTTTCATGTTGCATGAGATAATTTATTTCATGCAACGCACAAAAAGTGGGTGAGATCAACTTTTTTATTTCTCTATATTCTCTTTAGTTGGTCTTATTCATTTTTTTGTGTTTTGCATCAAACACATTATCTCATGCAACATAAGAAACATATTCCTCTATATATATATATATATATATATATATATATATATATATATATATATATATATATATATATATATAGGATACACACTTCTCATGTTGTATGAGATTTTTTTCTCATGTTCTGCTCTTCAATTTGCATGCAAAATTTTTTTTATAAGTGTGGGACCTACCACTAATTGAGTCACAACATAAGAAAATAATTCTCATGCCACATGAGAAAATCAAAGCCTATATATATGGTCAGGATCATTTTACACCAGTGTAAGTTACACTCTCAATCTTGTCCGTTGATCCCACTTATATCTAAGGGCTCAAATTTTTTAGTAATGTGAGCCATTGGATATAAGTGGATCAATGGTCAAGATTGAATGTAAGACTTCTAACTCTTACACTGGTGTAAGAATATCCTGCCCCATATATATATATATATATATGGGGTAGGATATTGTAACAATCAATTAGTGTTACTACCAATCAATTTCACCGTTAGATCGATTATATTGATCAAACAGTTATATTTATTTCCCATCTTTGTATGGTTATAAATTATAATTCCCCATATTTAATGTGAAAGCATTAAATATGCGAAATCATAACCATAAAAAGGTAAAAAAAATATAAAGTATTAAATATGGAAAATCATAACCATTCAAAATTGAAAATAAATATAACCGTTTGATTAAAATAATCGATCTAACAGTGAAATTGATTGGTAGTAATATTAGTAGTAACACTAATTGGTTGTTACATTATCCTTCCCCTATATATATATATGTGTGTGTGTGTGTGTGTGTGTGTGTGGGAAAAATATTTCTCCTGCAACTTGAGATAAGTTTATCTCCGGCCATCCCAAAATTATATCATTTTGTTTATTTATTTCCTTATATTAATTGATTTACCATTGAATGGTTATGATTCTCTTTTTCTCTGTCTTTCTTCATTACCATTGATCTATGTCTTTACGATTATGATTTAGAAGCCGGAGATAAAATTATCTCAAGCAGCTTGGGAAACGATAAGCCATATATATATATATATATATATATATATATATATATATATATATATATATATATATATAGGTAAGATCTTTTGACACTGGTGTCAAATTTAAAGTTTGACACCTCATCTGAAAGCCATTAGATCAAAAAAGATCAACGACTCTTATTTATAAGTATGTGAAATCATTGATCTCTTTTTATCTAACGGCTCTTAGATGAGGTGTCAAACTTTAAAATTGACACTGGTGTCGAAGGATCTTACCTCGTATATATATATGATATGTCTCTCGCAAGTGTAGTTTTCTTTGTTAAAATTGTTAAGAATTGATTCATAAAAAAGTAACTTATATATATATATATATATATATTTGCTAATTATATTGATTCTTTCTTTTCAATTATACTTCTCACTTATTGGTTGTATTTATACAGGTAAAAGGAGTGAAAACTACAAATTATAAAAGGGTGTTGATGCAAGTCCATAATTCCAGAAGCATGGCGCGGACCGGCACCACACTGGCGCAAACCCGCGCTAGTTTACGAATTCTGCACCGGAGGCTACCACATGGCGCCACCCAGCGCCAACATGGCGCCTCCTAGTACCAAAAGTGGTGCAAACCAGTGCCCAAAATGCAACCAAAAGTGGCACAAACTAGCGCCCAAATTGAAGGAATCATGGCGTTACTAGGCGCCCAAAGGAGAAAGGAAGTGGCGCCAAGTAGCGCCACTATGGCGCTTACTGGCGCCATTTTACGAATATTCTGTACTGGCTTTTGCAATCAGGCAGTAGCATCGCGCAAACTTGCGCCAACCCGGCGCCAACTGGCGCCGGTTTACGGGAAAGAAGTACCGTGTTTCGGAAGGGCATTTTTGGAAGAAAGAAAAGAGGCTATAAATATATCCTCTTGGCAGAACCCTAAGGAGATCTGGACTGGGAGAAGAAAGGAGGCAGCTGTGGAGTTCTTCGCGTTCTTCATTCTTCATCTTCTTCTTTGTATTTTCTTTCTCTTTTGTTTTAGTTTTGTTGAATTTTAGATCAGCGATCATGATGTTGATTGGCTAGATCTCTTTATTGTAGTCAGGGTCACGATCCATATGTGAACCCTTGATACGAAGGATTGGTTTATGGTTTTTGATTTATATAATTATCTTTATCATTACTCTTTGTGAATTTGATATATTCTTTGTTAGAATTGATCAATCTGATAGTTGAGGATATTCTGAGAATCAAAACCCTAGATAGGAATATTGGGGTTTTGATCTCGGAAGGGGGTAAGATAATGATCTGTATGCGTGCTACGAATAGACGTTTATCTGATTGCAGATGCTTAAATTATCGCATTCATACTTGATCCCATGAGAAACATTGCAAGGAATTGGGGTTCCTCGTGGGATTAAAGGGTTAACCCTGCAAGGAATTGAGGGTTAACTATTAAATCTTTTTTAGATGATAATTTATCTGAGTGATTATATAGATGATTATTGTAAATCAATCCGGAATAAAAAGCGGGGATCATTTGGTGAATGAACCCTGGCTGCAATTTTTCTTTCTTATTTTAAAAAAATCAATCTTCGTTCTTATTTTTATTCATCAAGATAAAAATTCAAAAATAAGTTTTTACTTTTAATTTCACTCAACTTGACAATATTTGTCACAACCTCTTTGAACTCTTCCATTTTTGAAGAGAAAGTTTAATTGATATTTAATCCCAATCCCTGTGGAGACGAACTTTATTTATCACTTTATTACTTGTGCGATCGGTATACTTGCCGGTGAGCATCAAGTTTATTGCGCCGTTGCCGGGGATTAGCGTTTCTGATATCATATAATCTTGATATTTAGGATTGTATTTGTGAATATTTTTTTTTTATTTTTATTTTCTTTTATTTGAACAGTGCTACTAATCTCTTTTCTGAGTTGTATGCGAGGTACAGTCCCGGAATTTCCACTTAATTTGGAAATCACTAGAGCAGAAAAGAGGAACAGAAAACTTGCTTGGAAGAAGCTTGCATCAACGAGTTAGGAATTCTGTTTGAAGAAGCACAAACAATGGCTGGAAACAATGATTAAGTGGAAAATCCACTCATGGATACAATTCTTACGCCATCGTTCAACAGAACAAATTCAAGCATTGTTCATCCATAAGTGGGCAACAACCACTGGGAGCTCAAGTCTGCCAATATTCAGCTGGTAGAGCGAGCTCAATTTGGTGGAGAGGCTGATGAGGACCCTCACAGGTTCATTGACAGGTTTCTGATGATCTGTAACTCCACTAAACACCCCCAGGTGTCCAATGATGCAGTCAGGCTGAGACTGTTTCCCTTTGGTCTTAAGGGGAAAGCCTTGAATTGGTTGGAAAGGCAACCAGCAAGAAATATTCCATCATGGGAGAGTTTATCAAACAAGTTCTTTGCTGATTTCTATTCCATGGAAAGATTTAATCAGATGGTGAATGATATCACCAATTTCACTCAAGCTGAGGGTGAAACCATGTGTGCAGCATGGAACCACTTCAAAGATCTAATGAGGTGATGTCCTCATTACCCATGACTAATGGTGATCAGGTCCAAATTTTTTTCAATGGGTGTAAACCTAAAGTTCGGATGGTGCTGAATGGTGCAGCAGGTGGTAGCATCAAATCCTTGAGAGCAAATGAGAATCTTGAGTTGATAGAAAGAATGGCTGCCAATGAAAATGAAGGTTTGACAGCCAAGCCTAAGAGGGGAATTCTGCACCTAGATAACAATGATGTGGTTCTGGCTGAGAATAAGTTATTATCACAACAATTAGCAAATCTAACCTCCAAGTTAGATAAGATGCAACTTTCCACTATCCAAGCCGCAGCTGTGGTTTGTGAATACTGTAGGGGTGAGCATGAATCCAATGAATGTTCATCCTCATTTTCTTCTGACTCCCCTCAACAAGTGCAGGTTAATGGCGTATGGTATGATCAAAGATCTCCGCCACGAAACAATCCGAGGAACCAGAATTTCCCTTTTGGAAGTAGTAATTTTCAGAGGAGGGGTCAAGGCACAGGTCTTGATTATAATTCCAACAACTACTTGCAGCCTCCACCAGTCCAAGCTAAGGAACCTTCTGATTTGGAGAGGTTAGTTGGACAAATGGCTCAACACTCTAATGCCTTCATGGAAGAGACTAGGGCCAATACTAAAAACATGAGTGCTTCTATCAGGAATTTGGAGAATGAAATTGGCCAACTGGCTAAGCAAGTTACTGATAGAACTCCAGGCACTTCCTCTAGTAACACAGTTACAAATCCCAAGGAGGATTGTATGTTTGTTACAACTAGAAGTGGTAAGGTGGTAGCAGCTCCAGAAAAGCAAAGCGCAAAGGTGAAATATAATGAAAAGCTTAAGGCGGTTGAGGAGCCAGAAAAGAGGAGGTGATTCCTTCTGATGTTAAGACACCTCTTTAGAAAGGTGAAGAAAAAGAACCCCCTATTGTTACTAAAAAGAAGAAGTTTGAGCTTAATCCTGAATATGTGCGAGCCATGGCACCTTATCCTGAAAGATTCAAGAAGGATGCTCAGAAGCAACAGTATGGCAGATTTCTTGACATATTCAAGAAGTTGCATATAAATATCCCTTTTGCTGAAGCCTTGGCTGGCATGCCAAATTATGCCAAGTTTATGAAGGACATTTTGTCAAGAAAGCACAAGTTGCAGGAATGTCAAACTGTTGCACTCACTGAGGAGTGTAGTGCTATTATTACAAAGAAGTTCCCGCCTAAGCGTCATGATCCAGGGAGCTTCAATATTCCTATTGAAATCGGGAACACAAAAATCGGTAGAGCTTTGTGTGATCTTGGGGCAAGTATAAATCTAATGCCCTTGTCTGTTTGTAAATCTTTGGGAATCACTGAATTGAAGCCCACTTTGGCATCTCTTCAACTTGCGGATAAGTCTGTAAGGAAGCCTAGTGGAATAATATAAGATGTTCTAGTGAAGGTGGACAAGTTCATCTTCCCTGCTGATTTTGTGGTATTGGACACGGAAGGGGGATCTTAGATGCCTCTTTTGCTGGGTAGACCTTTCTTAGCTACATCTCGTGCACTGATTGATGTTGAAAGCGGGAAGCTCGAGCTAAGAATGAATGATGAAACCGTTATTATTCACGTCTTTGATTCTTTAAAACAGTCTTCTCACAAAGATGATTGTTTTAGTCTTGAAGTTTTAAAGGAAAAACAAGATGTAGCGGTTGAGGTTCCTCAAAATCTAAAAGATGATGCCAGGGAAGATGGAACCCCAAAAGTGGAAGTGAAGGATCTTCCTCAAAATTTAAAAGATGATGTCAAAGAGGTAAGGACGCTTCAAAAGAGGCGTAATCCTACAAAGAAAAAGGCAAGGAGAAAAGAAGTGGTGAAATTCTTTGATACAAGTTGGAAGAGATACCGGGAGCTGAAGTCCGACAAGAGACATCGAGACTCTATCTCTCTGAAAAATCAAAATCTCAATGAGTTCTTAACTTGGATCCATGGTTTGGACCAAATCTGGGAATGGTGGTCCTATACACCAAGGTATCTAGTACCACCAGACCCTCCATTTGCTGAGTCATCCCACACTACTGAGGGGGATGACATGGAGGGCTGATTATATCTCCTTGCTGACGGAGATCTTGTATATTAGTTTATTTTTCTTTTTAGTATTTTTAGTTACGTTGTGTTGGTATATTTCTCTCTGATGTTTTAATGTGTGCATTATAGTTTCTTCTATATGCCCATGTTTGTTCCATTGTGCATGGTTTTCTCCCTTCTTGTGGTCTAATTATTGCTGAGGACAACAATTCTCTAAATCTGGGAATGGTAGACTTGCACCTTAGAACTGCAATTCTTCTATCAGGGGAGATATTCTAACTCTTTTAATTTTCTTAGTTATTTTTACAGTTATTTT
This sequence comes from Gastrolobium villosum, assembly GCA_032173675.1. Classification (NCBI taxonomy): domain Eukaryota; kingdom Viridiplantae; phylum Streptophyta; class Magnoliopsida; order Fabales; family Fabaceae; genus Gastrolobium; species Gastrolobium villosum. The sequence goes on along the minus strand of JAVKPL010005212.1, from coordinate 13,742 downwards.
GTGTGCTATATATATATATATATATATATATATATATATATATATAATGTGTTTTGAGCAAATCCCAGGTTTAAATGTGCTCATCTTGTTAATGTGCATAACTGAATTCTTGGAATATATTGTATGACTTTCTGGCATATCATTGCATAGGCATAATTAGATTGCATGATTGCTTGTTTGTCTGAATTAATATTGTGAATTCTTGATAATGTCTGAGGTTAATTTTCTTGAGTCTGCATTGATACCATAGCTGTGAGGTTTTGAGCCTAAACACTGAAATTTTTGTTGAGATGCCTCACTGTTGTAATACTCTAGAACTTGATTTGTTTCTCTGTTATGCATGCATTGATTGATATGATAAAGGCATTTTGTTCTTATTAGCTATTGGCCAAAATAACCCACCTGTATGAAATTTTCCCTTGCTAGCATTTTGAGCCTGAACTTATTTCTTGATAAATGATCTGTGGCCTGACTGATGGCTTAGCCAATATCCATATGACTTACCTTGGTTGAGATTGAATCATTGAATGTGTTGAAAATAAAGTAAAGAAATTGAGGTAAGCTCCACAAAGGTCAAGGAATTAAGGGATAAATTTTTTTTTCATCTATACCCTTATAAAAAGAGAGAATAAAAGGGCAAAATGAAAAAAAGTAAAAGGTGGCTTGTGTAAGAACCCGCACCGCTAATTAAGTTAATTAATGAATTAATTATGATAATTAGGAAATGATTCCATAATTGACCATAATAATTATTATTTGGCTTAAATAATTATAGTAAATGAGCAAAAATGTTGAAAGTCGTTTTTCGGAAGAAAAGCGCAGATACAAGTTCTGTTACCCGATATAAATATGTACCGGAAAAGTATCCCAGAAAATTATAACGAGTGCATGATAATTACTAGAATATTATGTAGGACTTGTAAAACAAGTTTCAAGTCAAAATAATGTGATCTGATGCCAGAACTGATACTGGCTATGGAAAAGCGCGTACCGGAAAGGTGCTCCGAAAAATAAAATAAAAATATGAAAAATCTTAGAAAAATGAGTAGGTTTAGATTCCAAAGTTTGGGATCAAGATCTTTTGCGTTGCTATTAAGGCTAATATTGCGCGCTAAGTGGCCATGTGGCTATTTATACACACACTGAGGGCACAAAACCCTAAATAACTCCCTGCCTACGTGACTTGTGAGGGTGTGGCTGACCAGAATGTTGTCCATTGGCTTCTTCACCTTCTCTTGAGCAAAGTTGGCACCTTTGTGCATTGATTCTTCATCTTTGAGCTTGTAAACACTTGGGTGTGTGTGAGAATCATCTTTGGGGTGGTGTGAGGGTCATTGTGTTGGGTTCATGCTACTGCATGAGTCATTTTTGAGGGCTGATTTTGGAGCTTGGGTGATGGAAACCATGGAGATGAAATTTTGAGCTTCAAAGTGTCATCTTGGTGGGGAAGAACCAACCTTGGAGGTACTATTTTCGTGCTTCTATTTGGTCTGAGTTTGAGGAGCTGTTGGTGAGCTCCAAGAGCCATTGTTACTCTGTTTCAAGCTTGGGGTAAGCTTCCTCATCTTTGATCATAGTTTTGTGGCTTAAAGTTGATGTTTTTGCCTTATTTAATGAGTAAACAAGAAGGTAATCTGAGTATGAACCTAAAACAGATTAAAGATGCATGCTTTAACGTAATTAAGCGTTAAAAGTTGGATCTTTGGAGTGGATATTCACGAAATGCAGAAACTGCATTCTGTCGTGAGATATCCGGATATTTGTCGAATAGATATCCGGATATTCATATCCGGATAGGGGATCTGGATATCCGGATATGGAATATCCGGATATGATCAGTGTGATATCTGGATATTGCATATCCGGATATGTCCCAAGAAATATCTAGATATTTTGGGATTTAGCTGTGCTGTGTGAACAATAGGCTAATGGGGTTTTGTGGACACTAGATTAAGGAAGTTGAACTTCTGAAATTAATGAACTAAGTCAGAATCATGTGATTGAGGGCTTATGGCTTTGTTAGAAGCCTTAAGACGTAAAACGTAAAGGAAAGACGTAGTCTTTAAGTTGTATGCTTGTGATGCATAATTAATGATATATTATTGGTCCGTAACAGATTGTGATACTGCTGTGTTTGGACTTGAGAGTGGTTGGACTCTTGGCTTGGATTGATTGCTTGCAAGAGGGCGATGCCCACGAGTGGTGGACGAACACCTCCCAGGTGTTCGAGATGCAGGGGCACGTGATGACGTGGCCATTCTTTGAGGATTGCTTCCTTGGTCGATACTTCCCTTATGACGCTCAGGAGAGGAAGCAGGGAGAGTTTGACATATTGGTTCAGGGCTCGTTGTCTGTTGATGAGTACCTGGCCAAGTTTAATGAGCTGGTCAAGTTTACTCATTTTCGTATGGCGAGGCCGACTCCCATCTTCTTAGCTGCTAAGTTCCGGAGGGGACTTAATGAGGACATTGCTGGACATCTTGCTGGTTCTGCTTCGAGGGACTTCGGGGCTTTGGTACAGTAGTGTCGGGACATTGAGGACTTCTGCAGTGCGAGTCAGGCCAAGAAGGCCAAGATTGAGGTGCCACAGGGTACTAGTGGTTCCACTTCCTGGAGAGATAGGAAGTTTGGGAACAAGGGCAAGGGAAAACAATTGGCGGCTAAGCAAGCGCCAAATCAGTTTAAGAAAACTTCTGCTCAGGGAAGTGCAGCGAGACCTCCTGCTCCCAGATGTTCGGGATGCGGGAAGTCACATTTTGGTCCGTGTGCTACCGGCCAGTTGATATGCTTCCAGTGTGGCAAGGAGGGCCACTACTCCAGAGATTTCCCGACGGCGAGAGCTGCTGCAGTGCAGGCCGTGCCTTTGCAAATGGTACCTACAGGGGCACCAGCAGTGCCACCTACTACGGGGCGTGTGTACACCCTTAATCGTCAGCAGTCGGATAGAGCTCCGAACCTGGTCAGAGGTTCTGTCACCATTGGTGGTTCAGCTGTTGATGTATTATTTGATTCCGGGGCAACAGATTCATTTGTTGCTACCTCTATTGCTGTGGGGCTTGAGTTGCCTAGTGATGTGCTTTCTCCACCGATGCGGGTGACCACCGCCATTGGAGAAAAATGTTTGACCTCCACTGTCCATTACGATGTAGCGTTTCAATGGGATGGCCGTGACTTCTCGGTAGATCTGATAGGATTACCGATGGCCAACTTGGAGATTATTCTGGGCATAGATTGGCTGTCCAGAAACTGTGCATTGATTGATTACTGTGCCAAGAGAGCGGTGATGTCTCCGGGTGGGTCCACAGCCAGTTCCTCACCGTTCATCACAATCCTGCAGGCGAGGAGGGCCTTGAGAGCAGGGGCATTTGGCTATGTCATGTTGGGAGGTTTGGTGAGTGGGACACAGGAGGATCTCACTAGCATTCCTTTGGTGAGGGAATTCCTCGAGGTGTTTCCCGAAGAGATTCTTGAGTTTCCACCGCAGAAGGAGATGGAGTTCTCCATTGATTTATTGCCTGGTGTGGGGCCTATTTCGTTGGCTCCATACCAGATGTCGCCACCGGAGTTGGCAGAGCTGAAGAAGCATATTGAGGAGCTTTCAGCGAAAGATTTCATTCGGCCGAGTGTGGGTCCTTGGGGAGCACCGGTCATTTTTGTGAAAAAGAAAGATGAGACTATGCGATTGTGCACCGACTACAGGCAGTTGAGCAAGTGGCAATCAAGAACAAGTATCCCCTTCCACACATTGATGATTTGCTGGATCAGCTCAGGGGTGCTTGCGTATATTCAAAGATTGATCTCCGGTCCAGATACCATCAGATACGGGTTAAACCGGAGGATGTACCAAAGACAGCGTTTCGCTCGAGGTACGGGCATTATAAGTATTTGGTGATCCCGTTTGGACTCACCAATGCACCCGCAGTGTTCATGGATTACATGAACAGGATCTTCTAGCCGTACCTGGATCAGTTTGTGATCGTCTTCATTGACGACATTTTGATTTACTCCAAGACAGAGGAGGAGCATGCTGAGGATTTGAAGATTGTGTTGCAAGTGCTGAAAGAGAAAAAATGTATGCAAAGCCGTCAAAATGTGAGTTTTGGCTAAAGGCGGTGAAATTTCTGGGTTATGTGATTTCCGCTGATGGAGTTACAGTTGATCCTAACAAGATTGAGGCCGTGATGGATTGGGAGAGGCCCAAGACGGTTACAGAAGTGAGAAGCTTCTTGGGTTTGGCAGGGTACCACAAGAGGTTCATAGAGGGATTCTCCAAGATGGTGCTACTTATGACTCGCCTTACCCGAAAGGAGACTCCATTCTTGTGGACACATGAGTGTGAGGAATGCTTCCAGGAGTTGAATGAGAGACTGACTACTTCTCCTGTGTTAGTCCTTCCTGATCCTGCGGAACAGTTTGAGCTTTATTGTGATGCCTATGGTAAGGGGCTAGGCTGTGTGTTGATGCAGAAAGGAAAAGTTGTTGCTTATGCTTGAAGACAGTTGAAACCTCATGAGGAGAACTACCCGACTCATGACGACTTGGAGTTGGCAGCTATTGTATTTGCTTTCAAGATATGGAGGCATTACCTGTTTGACCAGAAAGAGTTGAACATGAGAAAGCGGAGATGGATGGAGTTCTTGAAGGACTACGACTTTGAGTTAAGGTATGTGGTAGCCGATGCTTTGAGTCGGAAATCCGTGAGCTTATCTAGCTTGATGATGAGCGACTATGAGGTGATTGAAAAGTTCAGAGACTTGAGAGTGAACTCCTTGTTTGGGGGCGCATTTCTTGAGATGGAAACAACAGAAGTGATTAATGAGCTGATGAAAAAGATTAAAGAGGCGCAAGTGCAAAGAGAGTGCCTAGATTATGTGAAGAACCAAGACGGTGTGTCTTGGAACGAGGATGGTCTGCTGTTGTTTCAGAAAAGGGTTGTAATCCCTCGAGGGCCATTGACTGAGGAGGTTATGGAAGAGGCTCATAAGAGCCAGTCTACTATCCACCCCGGTGCTACAAAAATGTACCAGGACTTTGCTCTGTTTTGAGCTTTGGGTAAGTGGTTCAACCTTTGATCATGTGTTCTTGATGATAAAAGAGGTGTCTTGACATGTTTAATGAGCTTAATGGGTAACCAACCTTAACATTAACATAAATGGGCTTGAAGATGCATGCTTTAACGTTTAGAAGTGTTAAAAATCCAACCTTGGAAGGATATCTTCGCGAAATGCAGAAACTACATTCTGTCGCGAAATATCCAGATATAGATATTCGGATATGGGGTCTTTGATATCCAGATATTGATATCCGGATATGGCCCCGACATATATCCGGATATTCTGGGTCTTTGATATCCGGATATTGATATCGGGATATGGCCCCGACATATCATAAAGGCACATTGCATATATCAGCTCAACAACATTTTCAAATATAAAAGCATGTAAACACAGCATGCATATAGACCATCCCCCCATGGGACATGGTGGAACCAACAATGGCAAAGCCGAGGACACGAAAGCTTACCTTGCAAGCTCACAATCCTATGCCAAGAGCCCACACAACTCAAGTCCAATACACAATAGATCACAATCTGATTTAGGACTAGCAAGCATATCAACATTCATAGCTCATAAGCATAAACATAAAGACTACATTTTCCTTTTACGTTTTACGTCTTAAGGCTTCCCACAAAGCCATAAGTCCTTAACCCCTTAGGTTTTGACTTAGATAATTTATTATAGAAGTACCACTTCAACAATCTAGGGTCCACAAACCCATACATCACTTCTATATGAAGAGTGCAGCTATTGTTTTTCGAAATCCCAGAATATCCGGATATATGTCGGGGACATATCCATATATCACAGAACCCCATATCCGGATATCCATATCCGGGTATCAATATCCGAATATTCACAACCAAATATCCAGATATTTTGCGACAGAACACAGATTCTGCATTTCGCGAAAATCCAATCCAAAGGTCCAACTTTTAACTCCTTAACACGTTAAAGCATGCATCTTTATTCTATTTTAGGTCCACATACCAGTTGGTTGCCCATTAAGCTCATTAAACATGTCAAGACATCAATTTTAACCCATTAAACTCAAGATCAAGGTTGGTGACTCTTACCCAAGCTTCAAACTCAGCCAATGAATGCTCTTGGAGCTCACTTGAAGCTCCTGAAGACTGGCTATACACAGTGCACGAAAATGACACCTCCAAGGTTGGTTCATGCACCAAAAGATGACTCCTTGGCACCATAAATTCCAAGCCAAAGGTCCACACCCTCTCTACACCCAAAGTCAGCACTTATGCTCACCAAGAACAACCCACCAACTCAGAAAACAAGCTTCTCACTCAGCCCAACATAACCACAAGGTGTTTACAAGGAAGAAACAAGAGAAAAGATGATCATATGGTGGTTTCTCATGAAGAAATGGTGAAGGAAAGGGAAGGAGACACCAAGTCAGCAAGGAGACCCACACTCAGCAGCCACACACGCATGAAAACTGCTCAATCAACCTAGGGTTGTGTGCTAATAAGCATATATATAGTCACTATAGCATTTAACGCGTAGTATTAGCATTAATAGCTATGCAAAACTTTTTAATCCCAAACTTTAGAATCTTAACCTGCTCAATTTTCTAAGATTTTTCATATTTTTATTTTATTTTTCGGAGCACCTTTCCGGTACGCGTTTTTCCATAGCCAGTATCAATTCTGGCACCAGTTCTCATTATTTTGACTTGAAACTCGTTTTACAAGTCCTACATGTTATTCTAGTAATTATCATGCACTTATTATGATTTTCCGGGATGCTTTTCCGGTACGCATTTATACCGGGTAGCAGAACCGGTATCTGCGCTTTTCTTCCGAAAAGCGACTTTCAGCATTTTTACTCACTCAATATAATTATTTAAGCCCAATAATAATTATTAAAGTCAATTATGGAATCATTTCCTAATTATCAAATTAATTCACTAATTACCTTAATTAACGGTGCAGGTTCTTACAGTAGGCATCTTGGACCAATCTGGACTCATCAGTTTTCTTTTCTTGTTTTCCATCCTGCAAAGTAACATTAGCAATTCAAGTTAAGATCTTGAAATCGTTGCATGGATTAAAATATGGAATTAATAACGTGGAATCAAATAAGAAACAAGAAACAAAATAGAGGACAGCTGATACGTACCCGTGGAACACACATTAGTGATACCCGTGGAACAACAAAAATACAAAAAAGGAAACAACATGTTATATTTAAAGAAAATGATCAAGATTACAGTACTAATCCTACTTTCTTGAAAGAAAACATGATCAAGAAAACAGTGTTGATCCCAAGAACACAATTATAATAATACACAAATAAAAAGAATTGGGAGGCACAAGAGACAATACCAAACCTTCGTTGCTTCTCAAGAAGATGACTAGCCAGAGGAGAGAATTCTTAATCCACAATAAAGAAGTGAATCTATATTATTACACTGATGATATATGTGTATATATACTTAAATAGTTTTTTTTTCTAGTTTAATGTTATGTATCAGAATCTTTTATGGAGAGATTTAATATTAGTGTATCTGTACAAAATCAGACGCATTAAATCCATTCCTTTCAAGTGCTTCTGTTATTAAAAGGAAGAAATCAACTTAAAAAAAATCAAAATACAATACTTAAAGTGTCTGTTGACCCCACGAAGTGGCTTAATTAAGACTTCTGTAAAAGGTGTTATTAATTATTCATGTTCTTAAATACAATACTTAGTTAAGAAATTAAAATGAGAAGTATTAAATAAAAATATAACAATATTTAATATTTTTATAATATAATAAATTAAGAATTTTTTTTTTTATAATTTTCATTTTACAATAATTAAATTAAATAATGTATTTATAAAAAGCATCAAGTATTTTTTAAATAGCTCTACGGATACCCGTTACCCATTAAAATAATAATAATAATAATAGTAAACAGAGAATAATATGGTAATAATCCTCCGAAATTGCTAGAAATATATCATTTGTTTTAAATTATTTATTACTTTTTTTTGTAAACAAATTCTTTATTACTTTTCAAGCCAAAGGAAATGTTAGTTTTTTTCATTTTTATCTTTATCTGATGATGTTTTCAGTAAATGAAATCTAATTTTAACGTAAAACATTGAATAAAAATTATTTTAAAATTGAGAATATTATTTTTAAAGGATAATACTTATTGTATAAAATAAATAAGGACAAGTTATATTAAAATTTGATTCTATGAAACATGGAATCACACTAATCCCACACACTTGAAAGAAAATGGCAATTCCACGGAATAAAACTTGAAAATTAATCACTATATTCTTTGTTTTGTAAACAAACCTAAAAATACTAATTCCATGAAAATATAACTCAGAATAAAATCACTAAATTGTGTAGCAGAGATGAAACGCAAGAAAAAGTATAGATCCCAAGAACATAATTATAATAAGACACAAATAAAAAGTGTTTAATATTTTGCTTCTATGCCAAATTCACATAAAAGTAATGGATCTCACTAACTTCTTCTCGCTATTTTATTTTCTTTTCAAAATTGGACCCACTCACTTTTATGTGCGTGTGACAGAGAGATTTTTTTTTACAGCAAAAGCATAAATAATCTAATCTGGGTTCTTTTCATATTTTTGCGTAAACCTACAGTCTGGCTTCTTATGACCGGGCTTCCCACAATAAAAGCACTTCAACTCATATTTTGGCCTAGACCGGCCTCTAGACCCCGGCTCTTGCTACAATCCTGGGTGTCGGACCTTCCTCTGTTATCAGTCACGTTCACATTAGATGTGCTGGTTAAACTTTGTTCCTTTATCTTGGACTCTTCATTTGGGAGGCTGTCTATCACAGCATCCATCTTCAATTTCCCATTAGGAGCCGAGTTTCTTAATGTCACTACTAGAGTATAACAACTTTCTGGCAGCGATCTCAACAACAACAGTTTCATCAGACTAATGCAGTCAAACACGTCAAAGAAATTGACGGAACCAGATTCGTCAAGTAATGTTGTAGGACTACTGGTCCATGTCAGATTCTACAGACAGTCAAGTAGGAGGAGCTGACAGAACCCAGTCCCGTCAGGGACATTAATGGCACTCTCACTTCACATCAGATTCATATATGTGCCAGTCCCGTTCAATACATTGACGAAACCAAATCAGTTAAATAAAACTAATCTCGTCAAAGTGTTTGACAGTATCTATCTTTTACATCATACATTTTTTTCCTTATATGCTATATCAATTTGCAAAATTCAATTAGAATGCAATATCAATTGTTTGATATGCCAGAAGGTGAAGATAGAGCACCAGAAGCCGTCTGGTAAGCTTCAACCTCTTGAGATACCATAGTGGAAGTGGGAGAGCATTTCCATGGACTTCGTGGTGGGATTGCCGAAAACTCAGGCGGGTTATGACTCTATCTGGGTCATTGTGGACAGACTGACGAAGTCTGCCCATTTTCTTCCAGTGAAGGTTTGTTTCACTACAGAGCAGTTGGCCAAACTTTATGTCCGCGAGATCGTGAGGCTTCACGGGGTGCCCGAGAGTATCATCAGTGATAGGGACCTAAAGTTCACATCTTGGTTCTAGGAGGCGCTGTAGGAGGCTTTCGGTACGCAGTCGAGATTGAGTACCGCCTATCACCCTCAGAATAACGGACAGACTGAGCAGACCATCCAAATCTTGGAGGACATGTTGAGGGCTTGCATGTTGGAGCAGGGTTCAGCATGGGATTGGTACCTTCCGTTAGTTGAGTTTTCGTACAACAACAGCTTTCATGCAAGCCTGGGCATGGCGTCCTACGAAGCACTGTATGTTAGGAGGTGTCGAATTCCTACCTGCTGGTCTGAGGTTGGAGACAAGGAGCTTTTTGGCTTGGACTTTGTCCAAGATACCTCCTAGCAAATCCAGATGATCCGAGAAAAGTTGAAGCAGGCGCAGAATCACCAGAAGAGCTACTAAGTTGTAAAGCATCGTTCACTGGAGTTCAGTGAAGGTGAGCACGTGTTTGTGAGACTTTCACCTGTCACCGGTGTTGGTCGGGCCCTCGGAGTGAGGAAGCTGAGCCCGATGTTTATTGGGTCGTACCAGATCCTTGGTAGGGTAGGATCAGTTTCCTACTGGCTTGCCTTGCCTCCGAACTTGGTCAACATCCATGACGTATTTCACGTGTCTCAGCTTCGAAAGTACATAGCGGATCCTTCGCACGTGGTGCAATCGGATGAAGTGGAGGTTCGGGTGAACCTAAAGACTACCGTTGGACCACTCAAGATTCTCGATCGCGGAAAGAAGCAGCTGAGGAGAAAGACCATTCCGATGGTCAAAGTGCACTGGAATGGACGTACTCCTGAGGAGTGCACTTGGGAGCGAGAGGAAGAGCTTCTCTGGCAGTACCCCGAGTTTCGAGACAGGTATGTGTCTAATTTTGAGGACAAAATTCTTAAAAAGGTGGGGTGAATGTAAGAACCCGCACCGTTAATTAAGAAAGTTAATTAATTAATTATGTCAAATTAGGAAATAATTCCATTATTGACCCTAATAATTATTATGAGGTTTTAATAATTATAGTAAGTGAGTAACAATGCTGAAAGTCGCTTTTCGGACGAAAAGCGCAGATACCGGTCATGCTACCCGGTATAAATGCGTACCGGTGAAGTATCCCGAAAAATTATAATAAATGCATGAATATTCCTAGAATAATATGTAGAACATGTAAAACAAGTTTCAAGTCAAAATAATGAGAACTGGTGCCAGAACAGATACTAGCCAACCCCGAATGAAGGTAAACAAACAATCACGAAGAAAACACAAAAGATGTACAAAATGGAAATGACTTGTAAACTAAACTTGATCTGAATCCTTTCATTTCACTTAACATGCTCATGAACAACACAAAGACACACACTCATAGGCTCTTGTGATATGTTCTAGAGTTGAATAAAACCTAACCTTGAAAGTAATCAAAACAATGTAAAATATTTGCATTGATAATTTTTTTTTGTCTCTTCACAAAGTACAAAAGATCCAAATCCCAAGCTAAATTCACACAACATTAGTTTTGCGCTTTACATATTTTTTTCTTTTTCTTGGGCTTCCATAGTGTAGAATCATGACATGTGCAGTTACACGTAAATGCAAACCTAGGTAAGACCCAAATTGGATATTCCATACTGGTAAGATAAAGCGGATCTAGCATACGTCTTTCTTTAACTGAGAAAGCTCCCAATTCAGACATAAAACCGCTATCGGAGTAGCCAGTGAAGTATATGCAGCCTTCTTGAACTCCAAGAAAGTCTTTAGCCGGAAGAGATTCACAATTCAATTCACCCAGAAACAAATCTTGGTCTCCCAAGGTGTCCACATTCACGACCCTGGGTTGGATGCAGTTTTCTTCAACCTTAAAAACATCAAAGCCAATCGTTGGCGCACGAAATTCATAATCACGATAATACCTCTTCACAACTAAAACACTTCCATTAGACACCACCAAATATACGTTCAAATTAGAATCTGATAGATTCTTGGTTGACTGCTCAGAATCTATACTATGCAACAAAAAGAGCACTGATGATTCATCATCATCAACTCCAACTCGAAATATATCAACTTTTCTACCGTTTCGGGTAATAGCATAAAGTTTGTCTTTGTGAAAAGTGAGATTCCCATATTCTTTATCACCCCGATAGCCATTCCATGCTTTGTCTGATCCTATCTTGCACCATACCAAGTCACCACCGCAAGTAACAGCTGCAGCCATGATAGGATTTGAATTGACACATGTTGAAATTGTGAAAGACACAGGAGTGTCCATGCCACTAACATTGTATCCCTTTGACTTGAGGAAATCCGGCATCGTGGTACGAGGAGGGAGTTCAATCCGAACTTTTGAGAACAAGTTGAGAATGAAGACTTTGACTCGAGATCTGATAACTAACCAGCCCTTGATCGATCCCTTAATGCAGGAATCACGAAAAGGCCTAAATGGTTTGTAGATTTTAAAATCCTTGTGACGATTAGAGGGACTAACAACAAGATTGTATCTTGAGCTTTCATCGTTGTTATCAATTAACCAAGGGGTTCTGTTTGGAACTACGAGGTGGGGTTTGTTGTAGGTACAAGAATACCAACCCTTACATACGCTGCCAAATCGAGCTTGATCCTGAAATTCTACGCCCTTGTAAATCGTCTCTATGATATCAGTAGGCATGTTGGACCAATCTGGACTCATCAGTTTTCTTTTCTTGTTTTCCATCCTGCAAAGTAACATTAGCAATTCAAGTTAAGATCTTGAAATCGTTGCATGGATTGAAATATGGAATTAATAACGTGGAATCAAATAAGAAACAAGAAACATAATAGAGGACAACTGATACGTACCCGTGGAACACACATTAGTGATACCCGTGGAACAACAAAAATACAAAAAAGGAAACAACATGTTATATTTAAAGAAAATGATCAAGATTACAGTACTAATCCTACTTTCTTGAAAGAAAATATGATCAAGAAAACAGTGTTGATCCCAAGAACACAATGATAATAATACACAAATAAAAAGAATTGGGAGGCACAAGAGACAAGACCAAACCTTCGTTGCTTCTCAAGAAGATGACTAGCCAGAGGAGAGAATTCTTAATCCACAATAAAGAAGGGAGTCTATATTATTACACTGATGATATATGTGTCTATATACTTAAATAGTTTTTTTTTTTCTGGTTTAATGTTATGTATCAGAATCTTTTATGGAGAGATTTAATATTAGCGTATCTGTACAAAATCAGACGCATTAAATCCATTCCTTTCAAGTGCTTCTGTTATTAAAAGGAAGAAATCAACTTAAAAAAAATCAAAATACAATACTTAAAGTGTCTGTTGACCCCACGAAGTGGCTTAATTAAGACTTCTGTAAAAGGTGTTATTAATTATTCATGTTCTTAAATACAATACTTAGTTAAGAAATTAAAATGAGAAGTATTAAATAAAAATATAAAAATATTTAATATTTTTATAATATAATAAATTAAGAAAATAATTTTTTTTATAATTTTCATTTTACAATAATTAAATTAAATAATGTATTTATAAAAAGCATCAAGTATTTCTTAAACAGCTCTACGGATACCCATTACCCATTAAAATAATAATAATAATAACAGTAAACAGAGAATAATATGGTAATAATCCTCCGAAATTGCTAGAAATATATCATTTGTTTTAAATTATTTATTACTTTTTTTGTAAACAAATTATTTATTACTTTTCAAGCCAAAGGAAATATTAGTTTTTTTAATTTTTATCTTTATCTGATGATATTTTCAGTAAATGAAATCTAATCTTAACGTAAAACATTGAATAAAAATTATTTTAAAATTGAGAATATTATTTTTAAAGGATAATACTTATTGCATAAAATAAATAAGGACAAGTTATATTAAAATTTGATTCTATGAAACATGGAATCACACTAATCCCACCTAATTGAAAGAAAATTGCAATCCACGGAATAAAACTTGAAAATTAATCATTATATTCTTTGTTTTGTTACCAAAACTAAAAATACTAATTCCATGAAAATATAACTCAGAATAAAATCACTAAATTGTGTAGCAGAGATGAAACGCAAGAAAAAGTATAGATCCCAAGAACATAATTATAATAAGACACAAATAAAAAGTGTTTAATATTTTTGCTTCTATGCCAAATTCA
>JAVKPL010005211.1:0-24256 GCA_032173675.1 Gastrolobium villosum | reverse complement strand
ACTCATTCGCCGCTGCACCCTCTCTGAACTTCTTGTCATTGGACGGGTTAACAAACTTGCCTCCTCTTCTCTTCCGATTCCTCCATCCCTGAGTCCGGATGAGGTACTGACGCAATTTTCCTTCTCTGATATACTTTTCTATTGCATCGCGAAAGTCCCAACATTCATCCATGGAGTGACCCGGCCCGTCATGGAATGCGCAATATCGGGATTGGTCCAGACCAGCCGGGTGTTGTAATGGCCGAGGTTTCTCTACAGCTTTCATTTCTGTGGAAGCCACCTCGCGCCAAATCTGTGACCGGGGAGCATTCAACGGGGCGTATTTCTCATACCGCCCTCGGGCTGGGAACCTGTCTTCTGTCTTTTTCCCTCGCAAATCACCAGGCTTCCGAGCTCCCAGCTTGTCCCCTTGACCCAGATGATATTTTTGGTCAACATTCTCCAATTCCATTTGCTCAAGCTCTAAATACTTTTTAGAACGGGTGTTGAATTCCACCAGGGTCCGTGGTGGTTCCTTATAGATTGATTTGGCAAGTCTAGAGGTGCCATGAAGTCCGGCGATCACCAGATGTAAGTGAACATTTTCTGATAATCCTGGTACTTGGAGGGCGGCTAACTTGAAACGATCTAGGTACCTCTGTAGGGTCTCACCGGGCTGCTGTTTAATTTTACCCAAAGCAAATTCGGATTTTGGTTGTTTTTTGCTAGTGGCAAAGTTTAGCAAGAACCGCCCACCGAATTCCTCAAAAGACCGGATGGACCCCGCAGGCAATGAGGAAAACCATGCTTGTGCCGCCCCTGTCAATGTTTTTGCGAAAAGCCTGGTAATCAAAGGTTCCTCTATTCCTTTGATATACATAGTTGTGTCAAATGCATCCAGATGTACCTGCGGATCCTGTGTTCCGTCATACTTGATCAACCAGATAAATTTAAGTTGTCTGGATACGGAGCTTCCACTATTTCATTCGAGAAGGGGCTATCATTATACAGCCCTCTGTTGTATTTCCGCCTATATACTCTCGCAACATCGTCCGGGTTGCGGATCCTGGGTGCAGGTTGCCGGGGTTGGTGCATTTCAGCCGCTTCGTCCTCCGCCTGCATATCCTGTATGCCCACACGCCTAGGTATCCGGTTAGGAGCCGGGTTGCCCTGACCCCCTTGACACGGCCTGAGCAAATGGGATCCCGGTGCATTAGCTGCTGAGATGGGATCTGCCACGATCCCGGCTGGGGCAGGGCCCGAGTTTCGCTGATCTGCTAGAGGAGGGCCCGAATGTCGCAGATCTGTAACAACGCGGTTGAAGGCTCGGACAGGATCTGGGTTGGTCATCTGTCGTATCCGGGCCTCCAATTCTCGGATCTGCTCTGCATCCGCCTGTCACTGCAATTCGCTTCGGCGTTCCCATTCCTCGATCCGGCGCAGGAGGGCATCCATGGCCAGATTCGGGCCTTGTTGGCCAAGATCATCAATGGGCTGCAATCCCTGCATATAGGGTGCATCGGGGTTGACGGCTGGAGTGGATGCTGAGTCAGAGTGCACTTCGCTGATATGCACCGCATCTGGATCGGGGATTGGTGGTGGGAGATGATCCTGATTTACTGTTTCTCGATCATTCCCAGGATTCGACATCAAAGGTTGACGAAAACCACTTCTTGTGGTCCTCACCATTTCTCTTTCTGGTAGAATAGGGGTCGTGGGTTCGATTCCCACAGACGGCGCCAATGTTCTGCCTGGGGCAGATGTGTCCAACCTGGGTTGGATGATTGATCTCGGATTCAAGTGTTTCTCTCCGGATATCTATGAGTTAGGTATCTGGGAGAATCATGGATCACTGACACTGACTAGGGCTTTCGCCATCAGAGGGTGTGTGCATGTGATGCTCAATGAGTAGGGTTAAATTGTGTGTACCTTGTTGCTCTGCCTACCTTCCTTATATAGCGCGGTTCTAGGGTTTGCTTGGGTTGGGCCGAGATGGAAGTGGGCCTGGTCCGGCCCACAACATAGGTGATACCTCTTTTTAATGATTTATATTATATTCTCTAACACACTCGTTCACGTAAGAGTCCTTTGAGCGTGGATATGGCACAAGCCCATTATTGGTCTGTCTTGTGCTGCACAATCCCAATTTTTTTGGTCGGCCCCTGAAGCTGCTCTGATACCATATTAAAGAACCACTTCAACCTAAAACCTTAAGTTATAAGTGATGGTCTTATTAATACTTTATATTTTTATTCTCTAACACACCCCTCATGTAAGAGCCCTTTGCGCTTGAAGCGTGGATATGACACAAACCCATTTTTTTGGTATTGCTGTGCTTTTCTTTATTCTACCTGAAAGTGGGACGGTGAGGATTGAACTTGTGACCTTATAGTCACCGAAGATACGATACATGTTATATTCTCTAACATTAAGTATGGGGTAATCGGCCAACATATATAGAAATGCAACAGTAGGTGTCGAAAGAAAGCAAAAGGCAAGTTGGAAACCCGCCGTACAGATGTGTAAAAGACGCTAAGAATGAGACTAAAAGCGAGCTCTGTATTGTCTTCTGGGGGAGCCCAGCCAAAGGGTGATGAAAATAATATCTTTTTTTTTAGTACAAATGAAAATAATATCTTAACAAAGAAATAATTGGAAGAGAAGGACTATGTTTGTGTGTTTGATTTTAAGCGCAAGTAAAAGTTATTGGCTTGACTACGAAAGTCGAACGTAAGAGCGTGAACACTTTTAACATTGGAACTTGGAATGAATTATCGGGAGACGCACAATTAAGGGAGAAACGGAGCTGGCTTTAGAATGAGTTACCGGAATGGCTTGGTGGTTGTTAGGAATACAGCAGGAGGAGCTGAAGTACATAGTAGGAAGGCTAGGATGAGGGGATGCCCATCTTGGGCAATAGATTACATTCATTAAACAGCATTGATATACAATTGTGTGACCGATCAGTGGTCCTCACACGTAGTTAGTTATGTTTACGTGGCACAAGTTTGTTGAGACATATAAATCATGCATATGTAACAGATGTTGAGTCATTGTGAAATATAGAATACACTTGTCTTCCTTTTATACTTGTGTTGCTATTCTGTTACAGAGAACAACTCTGTATCATTGGTGTTTTCGTTGCTGTGGATTCAACAATCGTCATTTCTGTTCGTGTGAAAGATGAAGATGCAGGAGTTGGCCGATGAATTTCTGCACTACCGTGAGCAGAACAATCAAAATAATCAAAGGATTGAGCAACTTTTGATCTCCATGGAGGCTAGGTTTCAAGAATTGCAGTGTAGTTTCAAGGAAATTCTACCTCAAATTACAAGATCTACTTCTGAGAGTTCTTCTAAAAATGTTTCTCAGAATGCTTCTTGGAATACCGATGATCCTAGACATGTTTTGAAATTTGTGAAACCTGAGATACCTAAATTCGATGGTAAGGAACCTAATTCTTGGATTTTCAAGGCTGAATTATTTTTCAAAATTCAGCAAGTTCCAACACAGATGAGAGTGGAACTAGCGGGTTTGAGAATGGAAGGTGTAGCAGCGGATTGGTTTCAATGGATCTTCAATGGTGGAACCGTTCAATCTTGGGAGCAGTTTGTTCGTGCAGCTCGTGAGCGTTTTGGACCATCTAATTACAAGGATGTTCGTGGTATATTAGCTAAGTTGTTGCAGCATGGTTCCTTAGCAGATTACATGGCAGAGTTTCAAAGATTGGTGAATCAAGTTTCCAATGTAAGTGATGATCTCTTAATGACATTTTTTGTGGCTGGATTGCAACCAGACATTCAAGGAGCAGTCCAACTTCGTTGGCCATCTTCACTTCATCAAGCGATGCAATTAGCCATTGCTTATGATAGTCACCATGGTGAATTACGTGCCTCTATTTCAACTCAACCGAAGAAGTTTTTCTCTAAACCGTATACAGCAAACATAGTTGACAAGCCACTTGCATTACCTGCTACAACTGACTTGCCAATTAAGAAACTATCTCCAGAGGCCTTGCAAAAGAGGAGAGATTTGGGTTTATGTTATACATGTGATGAAAAATGGACTTCCAAACATAGGTGTAAGGCAAAAATGTTGTTGTTGATTGTTGATGAGGAGGGGTCAGATGGTGAAATGGATGAGGAGATTTTATGGAGGAAAGAAGAGAGTTCAAGCAGTAGAGTGGATGCTGCTTTACATTCCTTGTCGGGGAAGATTGATGCTCGTTCTTTAACCTTGTTAGCAGTGGTTGGAACTCGAGAGGTGCAAGTGCTGGTTGATTCAGGAAGTTCTCATTGTTTTATACGAAGACAGCTGGCTGAGGAGTTGAACTTGCCCATGGTGAAGGCTACTAGAATGAGGGTGTTTATGGGGAATGGTGAATTTCTAAGTTGTGAAAAGAAATGTCCTCAAGTTCAGCTCCAGGTACAGGGCCATTGCTTTGCGGTTGATTTGTTTGTGGTGGATTTATGTGACTTAAGCATAGTCTTGGGCATGAAATGGCTAATAACCTTGGGTCGAGTGACTCATAATTATGCTGAACATTCCATGGAGTTTACTTGGAATAGGAAGTTGATTCTCTTTGAAGGATTGAAGGATAATTCTAGACAACTTACTGTTGTTGATAAGGGGGTGATTTACCTATGCTAGCAACATCCTGTCATGCATTATCAGTTACAGAGTTGCACAACATTGATTCCCAGGTACTTTCTGATCTTCATCTGCTGAGAGAAAAAGTTCCTGCTATAGTTTGGCATACCTTGTTTCGTTGGCAGCTGGTATTTGACATTCCCAGGTCCTTGCCTCCTTTTCGAGATAGAGCTCATGCTATCCAATTATTGGATGATTCGAAGCCTGTTAAGGTTAAACCTTATAGGTATCCTTACCATCACAAAGCTGAGATAGAGAGGCAGGTTGGGGAGTTGTTAGCTACTGGATGGATTCAGCAAAGCCATAGTGCTTTTTCATCTCCAGTGTTGTTGGTGAGGAAACATGATAATACATGGAGAATGTGTGTTGATTATCGTGCTTTGAACTCCATGACAGTGAAGGATGCTTTTCCTATTCCTACAATAGATGAGCTATTGGATGAGCTTTATCATGCCAAAATATTCAGCAAATTGGATTTGCGTTCAGGGTACCATCAAATACGGATGCAACCGGAAGACATTCATAAGACAGCTTTTCGTACTCATGAGGGGCATTATGAGTTTAAGGTCATGCCTTTTGGTCTCACAAACGCTCCAGCAACATTCCAAGCTGCCATGAATAAGATCTTTCGACCATATTTGAGGAAATTCATTGTGGTATTTTTTGATGATGTGTTGATTTACAGTCCATCTTTGGAGGAGCATGTTACTCATTTGGACACTGCACTCAGATGTTTGCTGCATAATTCCTTTTATATCAAGCTTAGTAAGTGTGAGTTTGGTGTGGATGAACTCTCTTACCTTGGCCATGTGGTAACAGCTTGGGGGGTAAAGGCTGATCCCAAGAAAGTTGAAGCTATGCTTGAGTGGCCAATTCCTCAATCTATTAAGCAACTAAGAGCATTTCTTGGCCTCACTGGATACTATAGGCGGTTTGTCAAAGGTTATGCTGCTATAGCTCATCCTTTGACCGAATTGTTAAAGCAAGATAAGATTCAGTGGAATAAGGAGGTGGAGGTTGCATTCAAGGCTTTGAAGGAAGCTATGGCATCCACACCAGTTTTGCAGTTACCCGACTTCTCTTCTCCTTTTATTGTGGAATCAGATGCTTCACAGGTGGGGATCGGTGCTGTGTTGTTACAAAGAGGTAAACCAATTTCTTTCTTCAGCAAAAAGTTGGGGCCAAGGATGGCAGTTTCTTCTGCTTATGTCCGTGAATTATATGCTTTAACAGAAGCTATAAAACGTTGGCGTCACTTCCTACTTGGTTCTCATTTTATTATTAGAACTGATCATCAAAGCCTGAAGGAATTGTTGCATCAAACAATTCAAACGGCAGACCAACAGAAGTATGTATACAAGTTGATGGGTTATAGCTTCACAATAGAGTATAAATCGGGCACTTCCAATATAGTGGCAGATGCTTTGTCTAGACAATTCTTTGAGGGAGATACAGCTGTGATGCATGCATTATGCTCAAAACCGACCTTGGATCTCTGGGAACTGATCAAGCAGGAAAACAAAACCAGCAAGGAGTTGTTGGATATCCATTCAGCTTTGGATAAGGGCATGCTCACCAATCCTGAGATCTTGCGCAGAGATGGTATGCTTTTTACCAAGAACAGATGTTTGCTTAGTTCTGATTCTTCCCTTCGGCCCTCCTTATTATATGAAGCTCATTGTACACCACTAGGAGGCCATGCTGGTATCCACCGAACTTTCTTGCGTTTATCTGCTTCTTTCACTTGGAAAAATATGCGCAAGGATGTTAAACTGTTCATCCGTGATTGTGTTACCTGTCAACATATTAAAAGTTCTACCCAAGTGCCGTTTGGGTTATTACAACCATTGCCCGTTCCTAATGCAATGTTTGATGATTTGACATTGGATTTTATAACCTCTCTCCCTCGTTCAAATGGCTATACCACTATTCTGGTTGTGGTTGATAGGTTGTCTAAATATGGACACTTTGGGTCTCTTCCATCTTCTTATACAGCTGTGACTGTTGCCCAACTTTTCTGTGAACTGATTGTGAAGCTACATGGTTTTCCCAAGTCATTGGTTTCAGACAGGGATGCAGTGTTCATGAGCAAGTTCTGGCATCACTTATTTCAGCTTAGTGGCACTAAATTACATGCGAGTTCTTCCTACCATCCTCAAGCGGATGGCCAAACGGAAGTTACAAATCGTTATGTGGAGCAATATTTGAGGGCTTTTTGTTCTGAGCAGAATCATAAGTGGTCTCAATTGCTTTGTTGGGCAGAATTACATTACAACACTTCGGTTCATTCTTCCATTAACATGTCACCCTTTCAGGCTGTTTATGGGAAGTTACCTACTTTAATTCCTCGCTATCACCAAGGAGAGGTCAACATTGAAGCTGTAGATATGATGTTGCAGCAGCGGCAGGAAGTGGTTGATCATCTTAAGGTGACCTTGGCTCGAGCTCAGGCTAGGATGAAACACCAAGCTGATAAACATAGGCAGGAGAGGACATTTAAGGTGGGGGATAGAGTTTTGGTTCGCCTACAACCATATAGACAGATGTCAGTGGAGCGAAGAGCCAATCATAAGCTTGCTAAGCGCTATTTTGGCCCGTATGTGATTGAAAAGGTGATTGGTGCAGTAGCTTATAAACTGCAGTTACCTGAATCAAGTATGATACATCCAGTTTTTCATGTATCACTCTTGAAACTGTTTTATGGTTCTACTGATGTAAGTTGTGAGCCTCTTCCGGAAGTGAGTAAGGATAACAGACCCGTCCAACAACCTGTCGCATTGCTGGCTTCAAGGCAGGTACAGCTGCGTGGAAGACAACACCAGCAGTTCTTGGTTCAGTGGTCCGCGACAGTCCCAGAAGATGCAACTTGGGAAGATGCTGTGGCTTTTCGAAGATCATATCCCAACCTCAACCTTGAGGACAAGGTTGCTGTTGAAGAGGGGGCTGATGTTAGGAATACAGCAGGAGGAGCTGAAGTACATAGTAGGAAGGCTAGGATGAGGGGATGCCCATCTTGGGCAATAGATTACATTCATTAAACAGCATTGATATACAATTGTGTGACCGATCAGTGGTCCTCACACGTAGTTAGTTATGTTTACGTGGCACAAGTTTGTTGAGACATATAAATCATGCATGTGTAACAGATGTTGAGTCATTGTGAAATATAGAATACACTTGTCTTCCTTTTATACTTGTGTTGCTATTCTGTTACAGAGAACAACTCTGTATCAGTGGTTGGCAGCACTCTTCTTAATGACATATTAAAAAAATGTTATTTTATGTACTATAATTATGTGTAAGTTGTTGCTCTGCCTACCTTCCTTAAATTAAATTCGGTATTATTTCTATAAAATAAATGTATTTTATTAATAAACTCAGTTCTTTAAATTCCTCCTTTTCTCTTATTTTCCTTTTATATTTAATGAATTTTTATATGAAATTACAGTAAATATAAATATACACACTATTATTTTGGTTCATTCTAATGAAGGGTTAGCAAGTTTATTGTTATTTTCTTTTTTTTGGTAATCTAAGTTTATTATTATTTTCTCCTTATTGCATTTGATTACAAGAAAATATAAATAAACTTATAAGAATCATAATTACAATCATTAATAGTTATTTATGGATTCAAACCTAAATTACTAAACAAAAGTGTATTACAAAGTAAATTGACATCATCTCTAGGTAGGGCTGGCAAAATGGGCTGAGCCCGTCGGGCTGGCCCGTCCCGTCCACCAAACAGGGCGGGCTGGGTTGAGTTTTTCAACCCACCAGCCCGCCAAACCCGCCCCGCCAAACCCACCAGCCCGTCGGGCTCGACCCGCCACGGGGCGGGCTAGCCCGCCAAGCCCCCTTTTTTTAGGTTACCCAATTATTTTGTAACTTCGTGCCCTAGATTTCTCTGCATGCAAGTGGCTTTTTCGCATTGTTGTGGACTGCTCATACAACACTTTGTTACTTGTTTTGATATTCTGTTTTACCTTGATATGATTTTAATTTTTATTATTATTTCTGGATTGAAAGATGCATATTTATATATAGATTATTAAACACTGATCTTCTTGGTTTCATAAGCACATTAGGATTTTATGCAGATTTTTATATGCTTTTATGCAAAAAAAAATATGTGTTTTTATGCAGAATTTAATTTTTTGTATTTTATTTTTATATTTTTTATATTTTTTTTATTTTAGGCGGGCTGGCCCGTAGCCCGCCAACCCACTCATAAAACGGGCTGGGTTGCTCAATTCAACCCATTTTGTCAAAACGGGCCGGGGCGGGCCAGCCCATTTTAGGCGGGTCGGGGCGGGCTGGCCCGTATTGCCAGCCCTATCTCTAGGCCTCAAAAGAATTAGTCTTCGACTCTCGATTGAACAAAAATTAAAGAGTAATCTGACAGTCACAGTGTTAATATTATGAGTTTTATAATTCTCATTCAACATGAGAATTAGATTTTTCCTACACACCATTCGATTTTCGTGCTGACATGGGTCCTCAATATATTTTTTTCTAACACATGGGTCCCACATGCTTTTTATCTCTGCAACATGAGATTTTTATTCTCAATCAACATGATAATTATAAAACCCTAATATTATAGTAAATTATATTTATAAATTTTTTATTTACAAATTCTTATAAATTATATTATATATTATAAATAATACATGCTCAAATAATATATACTACCCATAATATATAATTAATTTGTAAAAATTTATAAATATAATAAAAGTTCATTTTTTTGCAGTTACTGCAGATAAGTTATCTGCAGTAAGCCCAATATGACATAATTTTGGGCGGACATCATGATATTTTTATAATTTTAATTTATTTCAGGATTATAATAATTTTTATATTTATAATCTTTTAAGATTTCAATACTAAAATAACATTATTTTGAGAACAAATATAGATAACATATATTTTGGCCATATAACAAGGGAAATAGTTTTCTCATTTTATATGAGAAAATTATCTTATGCTATACTCACAATACATGAGTGGATCTCATATTAATTTTTTTATCTTCTCACATTTTTGTGGATCCCACTCATATATTATGAGTGTAACATGAGATAATTTTCTCACGTAAAATGAGAAAATTAACTCCTATATAACAATCGTGTACCTCTATGAATGTTGTGGTGAGTCCTCTCGACCCGTCCACTTATTGGAGAACGGGGCTCTTATTGACTTTATCTACCGAAGACATGAGTTTGGTCATGATGTAAAGTAATAGTCTTCGTCATCGGATCCATTATTTTCTTCTTATTGTGGAAAACAATTACAACGACTTAGTTCCAACGGCCACAACCTTCAAAGAAATGATTATTTCATGTGTTC
Source organism: Gastrolobium villosum (assembly GCA_032173675.1). NCBI lineage: Eukaryota > Viridiplantae > Streptophyta > Magnoliopsida > Fabales > Fabaceae > Gastrolobium > Gastrolobium villosum. Next base: position 14,275 of record JAVKPL010005211.1, on the reverse strand, counting down.
ACTTTTTTCTGCCGTTATTACATATAAGTTATTTATAATAAACTCAATAGATATCATTTTGAGGTTGAAATTATGGTATTTTTATAATTTTTATTTATTTCAGAGTTATAATAATATTTATATTTATAATTTTTTAAGATCTTAATATCAAAACAACGTCGTTTTAGGAATAAATGCAGATAACTTATATGCAGTAAACAAATATTTTTTCCTTGTTTTATTCCTTCAAGATTGTTAAAAGCTTTAATTTAATGAGTTTAGATATTTTGAGGAAGATAGAAACATAAGAATTTAAACCTTTGGGATCCTCTAAAATCGAAAAAAAAAATGTGATAAAATCACCATAAACCGGCTATATATTATAAATAAGACAATTGAAATATTTTTGACATAAAAATATTATAAGTGGAACTTTTTTATCATTTATATATAGCTCACATCTAGAAGCAGGAGAATTCTATTTAGGTATTCATAAATCATGTGTTCAAATCCTTTTGTTGGTAAGTTTCAATACATAAAAAGGCTTCCACAACCAAACTCTTTTGGCGCAGATGGTAAGGAGCTTGACCCCTTAAGCAGAAGTCTCAAGTTCGAGTACTAGTAATGGAAAAAAAGATTTGGGATCCACCACCAAATTCAATTGTAAGACTCACAACGAAAATGCTTTTCAATTTCTTCAGTTGTACCAGCTGGCTTCTTCACTCCTGCATGATACATACACGTATATATGAACAACTATACTAGCGTAAATCCTAGGAAATATATTTCACGGCATTTTAACACAGAACAGTAGAAAACATATATTTTCAAGACAAAATAAACATGACAGAATTAAAGCTCTAAAAGAAAATAAACTTCTTACTCCTAATTAATATTATTAGCAGACTAAGAATCAGATGGCTTCAATAAAAGTATTACTTCTCCAAGTTTTACTCGACATATATATATATATATATAAAATAAGAAAAATATTTATCTTTTTAAATGACACAATTTATATCCTTTCACTCTCACAAAGAGGTGGGACCCATAACTTTATTTTTTTTTATCAACTCTCTCTCCTCCTTTATCCATCTTTTTTACTCTCTTAAAATGATACAACTTTACATCCTTTAAAATGACATACACTTTTTCCATATTTAATGTCCAAAACAAAGTTTATGGAATAGAGAATTCTCTATATCATAAACGTCAAAGCATTCTCTATATTAATTGAACATAGTATATGCCCTAATCCACAAATAACACCAAAAGGTTGCATCATATAAAATGAACAATTCTCTATTCCAATCAACTTATTGTTCAACTTAAAAGCACGGTTATTTGCTAAACGAAACTACATAAAATAATGAGATAAAAATTGGGCGAAAATTCACAGATGGTTTTATCTGTGAATTGAACGAAAGAATAGGGACATTTTGGGGAAAATATGGATAGCCATTAATTGTATGCTGACCTATGTAATATGTATATAAGTTCTAGCCCAGCAACCTTAAAGAGAAAGTTCTGTGAGCTAGGGTTTAAAAAGCCTGGTACAAAGTGGGCTTATTAATAAAAGGGCTTTATGAACAACTTTGAAAAGTTGGGCTTTAACCCATGCTGATATTTCTACTTTTTTTTTTTTTTTTGATAAACGATATTTCTACTTTTTTTTTGGATATTAATATTTCTACTTTATTCTGATGTTATTGCCTTTATCTTGCTTAAGAGCACGTAAGAATTTCTTATATTTAGAATGTGACAATCTTCTTCTCCCAAATTTATCATTTTTTTTTTTGGTGAAAGAAATGGCTTAACAGCCCCAAAAACAACTAAATAATAGTAATACTTCTACAGTTACTAACAGCACAAACATCAGCAAAAAATAAACAACTAAACCCAGGAGGGATCTGGATGAACTTCTTATATGCAGAATTCTCATAAGAGTGAACCATATGATTAGCGAGCCAATCAACACATTGATTTCCTTCGCGGTAGGTATGTTGAACAAATTTATCACCTTAATTTGTTCGTAAGAGGTATCCTTGCAATTGAATTATGTTTATTTGTTTAATTTTGAAGATTTTTATTGATGCAGTTGTTTAATGTTGTATTAACTATTTTCGGTGATAACTTATCCATATAGTAATTTACCAATAAACACATATAACGAATTAAAAATATATGAGAAGTTTTGTCACAAAAATATATATGAGAAGTTTAAAAGTAGATGATAGACAAACAGACTCAGAGCGTATAATGAAAATAAATTTATAACTATTGTGTTATAAAACGGAAATTGCCTGAGAGGGACCATGGTAAAAAAGCAGGGATAAAACGGAAATTGCCATAATTACATCTAACATTTTTTTTATATTGATTATGCTGAATATTGTGTTTTAACATTGATAAATTGTTTATTTTCAATTGTTGACTTCACTCACTATTAGAATTAATTAAGTTGTTCATTTAAAATTATTTGGGTGCAGGATCAGTATGAAAATTTTGAAATAATATATGGAGCTGAACGAGGTTGTGAAAAATAAGGCAACTAGTGAAGACATAATCAAGGCTCGACAAGCGTTAGGACAAAGGTATAATAAAAATTGGATAATTTAGAAAAATTTGAAGTTGTACATTGAAATTGAGATCTTCCAAACTATATATTAGAGCACAAATAATATTAGTTTTGATCTCTATTTCTATTTTATGAGTGTGTATCTAATTTGTAATGAACTATCTATAACTTTAGCAATAGTTCAAAGAAGATAACTAATAAGAAAAGAAAAAATGCAGCATCAATCATGTCAACTCCACAAAGGAAGAGAAGGAAAATAGTGGAACCCGTAGAAAGATCCACTTCAAAAAAAAAAAAAGAACAGAAAAATGCTTCTAGTAGGAAGGATAAAGTCCTTTGTGTTGCTTTTCGCATCCAAGCTTCCAAAGCCTAGGGTTTAATATTGTAAATGAAACAAATAATGGGGCATTGGAATAATTGTTTCAGATGTTTTCCCTTCATACAATGTGATTCCTGCTTTGATATTTCATAATGATATTGTCTTTCACAACTTAGTACTTTTTTAACCAAGATTTTTTACAAAATTTTCTTTTTCTATTTAGGAGAAAAAGAGTATTGGCTTTTTTAAAACCTACTTCATGTATGGAATATGCCCTAATTCTGTAATTAATTACAATTGACTTTGCCTTATGATTGAAAGTTGTGATTAAATCAGAGCCACGTGTATAGACAAGATTATGTGTTTTTTTAATGGTTCATCTGACAATTGCAAACTTGTGTGAAGATTGACTTAAAAATAGTCATCTTTTTTTTGGTTTATTTGGAATGTCCACTCTTTTTTCAAAACTTCCCATCCTATAGGCGTGAGCTTCCATCGCGGGAGATAAAATCTTGTAACACCCCGTGTATACTCGGTTCGTTATCATATTACAATATTAAGCGCAGCTCAATTTAATGAGTCCACGGTTCACTGGGCCCTACCAGATAATAAAGCGGGTCGGACTGATGGCATATCAACTTGCTCTACCTCCCAACTTGGCGAATCTACATGACGTCTTCCATGTGAGTCATCTCCGCAGATATATATCTGATGATTCACACATAGTACAACATGATGACATAGAGGTTAAGAAGAATTTGAAGTTCGTTGTTGGACCTTCTTAGGTTCTTGCTTGAGATGAGAAACGACTTCGAAATATAGTTATTCTCATGATCAAGATTCAATGGAAGGGTTGACACCTGAGGATGCCACATGAGAGCGGGAGGATGATATTCTCCGGCGTTATCCTGATTTTGATATCAGGTATGATCCGATTTTGAGGATAAAATCTTTTTAAAAGGTGTGGTGAATATAAAACCGTAATTATATGACTTTTAAATTATAGGGTTATGATGAGGACCTTACGGTCATAAATAGAATGAGAATGAAATTCTAAGAATTTGGATACCCATATTGAGGGTATTCCAGTCAGGTGAATTTTCATCTGTTGTGTTTGACTGCTGACGCAGTAATAGATTGTGGAATAGCTCCAGTATAGTGAATTTAAGTTAGAGAGCTATCCTAATGATATGAATATCATAAATGATGTAAGCATAAGATTTGATGAAGTTTGATACATATATTGAGGGTATTCTGAACAGTTGAGTTTTCATCTGTTATTTTTGACTGCTGACGCAGTAGCAGTCAGTAGAATAGCTCCAAGTTAGCAAATTATAGTTAGAGAGCTAATCTAATGATATAAACATCATGAATGAGGTTAGAGTATGATTTGATGAAGATTGATGCCCATATTGGGGTATTTTTAAAAAGTCACTTTTGCCGGGTATTTTGTACTGCTGTAGCAGTAGCCGATAGAATCCTGGAACGGGAAAAAGATGAGAAAATGGAAATAAAGACTAATATATGCCTAAAAAGTCATAATTAGACCAAAAATGTTAAAGTTAAGAAGATTATAAAATCCGGGTACAATTAAGAACACCAGTAAAGAATATAGTGCAATTAAACAACTGTTAGTGGATCTGTGATCGACTAATCAGATTTTTAAGTTATGAATGTGATTATTAGATAAAATTAATGTTAATTACTTAAAGTTAGAGTCTTGGGAGTTTTCGGGTAAAAATTTTACGATGGATCAATTAAAAATTACACCGGGTCTCACTAAAGGACGAATGTCACTTAAGTGACATGGCACCCCTCATTAGGGCACACCCTCTTCATCCCTTCCATTTCTGATCATCCTCCTTCACCCTCTCTCTCTAACATTTTGAATTTTGAGTTTTCTCCTCCTTCTTTCTAAGTTTTCTCCACTAAAACTCCACTAAATCACCAAACCTCCTTCACCAAAGTTGTTCTCTCATCATCCTCTTCAAGAACATCCTATTTGTATTGGAAAAGCCAAATTTTCGTGGTTCTTCTTCTCCATACAGCAGCATTTTCATGGAGTTTTCAAGTCATGTTGTTGGTTCTTTGAGTTCTCCTTGAAGAACACCACTTTGATGCTTATTTCCCTACGTTCCAGTGTAAGTTTCTTGAGTTTTCTTCTTGAAAAATCTCACCTTTGTGTTGTGTTCTTGAGTTCTAACCATCTAAATCATTTGGCCATCATGCTTTATTGTGGGGTTGATGTTTTGATTCTTGTAAAAATGGGTTCTTGATGTGGTAATGGGTGGAAAATCATAGGTGGAACCAATAAAAATTGTTAAAAATGTAATCTTTAAATTAAGAACACTAATCATGATTAATAATGGCTAAAAACCCTAATTAAAATAGCTCATCAAATATGCCCCATAAAGTATATAAGGGTTTAGATGTGTTAAAAATTAAGGAGATGATGAATTAAAGGATTAATTAAGGGTAGGGATTAATTAACAAAAGTAATTAAGGATTTAACTCTAAAATTGGACTAAAGTATGGTTTAGGTACACTAATTAAATAATTAGTAAAATTTAAGTATCATGACATAATGAGACTAAGTATATTTCATAATGTGACTTAATAATATAAAATTCCAAGAATTAATGTGAATAAGGATTTATAATCAAAAGTAATTAAGGTTTGTTAAGTAAACACATTTAAGGCTAAGTAACCAATTTTTAGGCGAAATTGGGGAGAGCATATCTCCCTCCACAGAGGTCATATTGGGCTGGGCCTTATATCAAATTTAAGCTTGAGATTAGCTATGTGGTGTCAATACTTGGTATCAATTGAAGATATATTCCTTTCTGTATGTTCGTTTGAGTGAGGATTGCACAGGGAGGCCATGTGCAGGGGCTGTACTGGCTGCAACTTCCACGAATTGTTTCTCCCTTTGTGATTACTCAAATTAGGCTCATAATATATCGAATTAAAGATAAAGGTGTCTAGTTGTCTACATAAAAATTTGAGAGCAATTGGTTTATTATATTTTTTAGAATCGCATAAATGGTAAAGGATGTTTAGGGCCCTGTTCGGAGTTGGCAAACAGCTTTGCTTGTCCAACTTCAAATGGTGAAAACTGGAGCTAGGAAACTCCAAATGAGGCATGTGATACCTTTTTGGAAAGATAATTGAGTCTAGATTAACATACTAAAATATGAGAATTTTATAACAAGCGAGTTGCTCTCAGTTACTAGAAAACAGAAGCATGTACAGTTGTGGAAAAATCGTAAAAGTGATATTTAAGCTAAGTGGACTTATGGAAACCCTTAGTAACTTATATTAATCATATATATGGCTTGGATGAGTTGAAAATAATCTAAGTCACCTAAGTGAGCCTTGCATGTGACTTTAAGCTATGTAAGTAATTGAAGAATAAGGTGGCTTGTAATAATGCACTAAAATATGTAATAAGTAATAATTGGTCTAGACTTGTAATGGTCATATTATTGGCATATGAGTATGAAAAGTGGAATCATTAAATGATTAATTCGTGGATATGACTTGATTAATTAATATGTAATTAATGATGTGAATGATTCCTGCTCTAGGTTTGCCTAGAGAATTGGGCACTTGAGAGTTGATTGGAGCAAACGTATTTTACTGTTAGAGTTTGGCTTGAGATAAGCTCAGTGAGGTAAGCTCCTAGTTCTAGTTGACTCATTTCTCTTGTGGCCCCACCATGATGGTGGGAATTATGGTTGTATTATATCAAAGTATATGGTATGATGTATATGTGCATTCATTCACATTCATATAGATGTTATATGACCTTGATGTTATGATGATGCACTGATGATATATGTTATGAGGATCCTGGCCAGTTATCATGGTATGTAAGCTGCCTATGACTTGACTCTGGGAGCTATTTCATACTGAGGTTGTGTTGACTGTCTATGGCTTGACCCTGGAAGTCACACAGGTGTAACTGTCTATGGCTTGACCCTGGAAGTTACACAGGTGTAACCGTCTATGGCTTTGACCCTGGGGTTACACAAGGATGATATGATGATGCTATGTTTATGTTGTATGTCTGTATTATATGCTTTGTATCTGACTTGTCATGCAGGAAGTGGACTCAGGGGTTAGAGGATCCTCTATGAACCTTGAGCTTACTGAGATGTTGTTATCTCACCCCGTTTGGGGACATCATTTCAGGTACCCAGAGTAGTGGTGACGCTTCTAGGGGCAAGGCCCCCGCATTTGAGTAGTTGATGATGCAGCTGATGATTTTATGTTATGATTAGACTTGATGTTGGCATGTAGACTTGTTACCATGCTTAATTATTTTATGGAGATTATTGTATGTATTTAGTTAGGCTAATGATTATATCCTTAGAGCCATGGATGATTTACTGATGCTTGTATACTTTGAATTAATATAGACTTGATGCATGTATTCAGTTAATTTGGGTATGGAGCCTTATTGTTTGTATTGACCCATTGAGGGGATTGCAGTTCGTGTGGGACTTGCAAGCTATCTGTTTAAATTATTGTGTCAATTATGTTATCTGTATGCGTGGGACCATGTTCCCAATTATCCGAAATACAGTTGTTATGCTGTCTGTGAGACTCCGTCAGGAATGACACTTGATGTCATATCTTGATGGTCAATGGCCACTAATACTGGCTCATGGGATTAATTAGTAGATGTATGTTTAGACTTATGCTTTCGCAGTATCTCACGTGAACATTTTTAGAAATGCTTCCAGAAAATGTTTTGGAAAAAGTTTATTCGTATTTTTACGAGACATTTTATTAACCTTTAAATAAAATCTTTCGCTATGTACGCTATAATATCATGATGTTAACAACCAGAGTACTACGGGGTGTTTCACTATAGGCGTGAGCTTCCTTCACATGAGATAAAATCTTGTAATACCCCGTGTATACCCAGTTTGTTATCATATTACAATATTAAGCGCAGCTCAATTAAATGCGGAAGTTAACTTTTTCTTTTCAATTATGACGTCATTATTAACCAAGTTGATTATTAACCATTTTCAGAATACTGCATGTATTTAAATTACAATAAATAACTACATTGAATATACTTTTATCATAAATAACTGCGTATCAAGTCACGGAACTACAACACATAGACCGGACAATATCCTGATACATTATAGTTATACAACTCAAAAATAAACTAACAAGTCTGAAATCAATGTGGCATGGACAACCCCCATGCTCACCAAATCAACTACATGATAGTCAAGTCTCAAACACAATAGCCATAAAATGTAAAGCATGCATAATCATGTGATATAACTAGAAACAGCAAGCATGCATCAATCAGCTCAACTCTGGCCTCCTGCCACTTGATGTCTCAACCTCAAAGGTACATGTACCTGAAAATGTGCCCTAAACGTGAGGTGAAATCTCTAAAAAGAAATCTCAGTAAGACAAGGGGTCCTCCAAGACTCTTCCGCCCCAAGCTCAATTACAAGTATAAATATAAGTTCAAAAATAGTAATTTCAATGCATGTCCATGTTAAGGCATTTAAATCATGACAACATAATCTCTTGCTCAACGAGCCAAATACTACAACTCATTAATCTCATGTGATGTATGCAAATGAGGTTCGACTGGCCAAGGAACCGGATAGGGTTTATGCATGTATGCGACCTATCTAAACACAAGGGTCACAACCTTATGCCTTACACACCAGGGTCGTAGCCTGATCGTGTAAGTAATCTACATCACATTCATACATCACATCAACAGTTGAATTAACATATCTCAGGCATATATCAGTGCATATTTCATCTTTCATAAAAACATACATGCATATAAACCACCCTCCCATGGAGGTCAGTGGAACAAGCAATAGATTAATCCGAGGACACGAGTGCTTACCTGAAATGCAAAACTCTCTATCCAGAGGCTCGGTAACAACAGGCAACCCAACAGTCTCACCCTAAGTCAATTGTAATCTGTTCGTTATGAATACACAAATTAATATTCAGAATCTTAATTTCATAACCATTAAACAAGGTCTTCTCTTTCATTTTCATCCTTTCTAATTCATAATTATTAAGCATTAAGCCCTACCATTAAAGGTATTAATGTTTCCCAATAGTAACACTGACTTCCTAGGGCCTCATGCCCAAATGGGGACTTTCCCACGCATAAAAACTGGTTTCTGGTCATTCTGACAGGTGGTAATCGATTACCAAGAACATGGTAATCGATTACTGCACATGGTAACCGATTACCAAAAACAGGGTAATCGATTACTGCACATGGTAACAAATTACCAAAAATAGGGTAATCGATTACTGCACATGGTAACCGGTTACCAACGAAAAGTAATAGATTACCAAGCGGACAGAACAGAATTCTGCAGAATTTTTCTGCATAATCCGAGACCAAAATGCTTCCCCAAGGTTCAAGGTTTGGTTTTTTCATTAAAACAAATATTCAAAAGCATTACACATGCATAGATTAACAAATTTTAACTTGATTAATCAAAGTTCCCTCATTTAGTGACTTAAACAAGCTAAAAGCATGGATTTCAAGAGGAATGATCCAGTTATACTTATTGAGTCTCAAAAACAGCAGAAAGATATGCTCTTGGAGCTCTCAAATCTTTCCCACCACACAACCTCAAAGTCAGCAACTCTCACACTCAAAACAGTACCCACAACTCAGAAATTTTGGACTTTCAACCTCCCTAGGCTAGAGCACACTCATACAAGGAACTTTTGTGAAGAAGGCAAGAGAAAAAGGTGGTCTCTTGGTGCTTCAATGGAGGGGAGAAGGTGGAGGAAGGTGAGGGGCAAGGTTCAGCTACTGAGTGCCACGCATGGACAAGATGGATCAGCGTAGGTTTTAGTGCCACCTTGTATTTATAGCCCACTTAAGTTTAAATCCACTGTATTAGCACTAATAGCTACACTTATCATTTTAATCTCAAACTTCATATTCTGAACCTAGCCATTTTTCCAGGATTTTTCATATTTTTATTTTTATTCTTCGCAACACTTTTTCGATACGCATTTTCACGCTGTCGGTATTGGTTCTGACATCAATTCTCATTGTTTTGACTTCAGACTTGATGTTCCAGTCCTAAATATTATTCAAGAAATATTCATACACTTATTATAATTTTTCGGGATACTTCACTGGTACGCACTTATACCGTGAAGCATAATTGGTATCTGCACTTTTCGTTAGAAAAATGACTTTCAATATTATTAAGCACTTACTATAATTATTTAAGTCTTCTAATAATTATTAAAGGTCAATTATGGAATTCTTTCATAAACTCCTAATTAATTATTTAAATTCCTAATTTAACAGTGTGGTTTCTTACAAAACTCATCTGAGCCCAATACCCCATTGAAGCATTGATCTATTAGGTGCACCAAAAGCCTTCCATCCATTAGTGTAACGCCTTCCCTTGTATGCATCCAAGAGAGTCGTTTGCTAAGCGGAATTAGAGTCTTTAACGACACTTTAGCTACTGAAAATTTAATTTTAAAGGCAAAACCGTACTGTATTTAAAAATTTGTATAAATTCCGTTCTGATGAGTTAAAAAATATTCCTTGTGATTTAGAAAGAGCACGTCTGGGGCTTCGCGTGCATATAAAATAATAGTAAAACAGAGTTCATTTGCCCCTTGAAACATAACCCGTAAGGTGCCCGTAAAACTGTTAAAAATTCAGCACTTAATAAAACATTCAAAAATCCTTTTTGCAAAACATTTTCTGATTTTTCCAAAACAGCCGTTGTTCGTGAAAGACTAAAACAAAATGTAAGATAATAATGTCTACAGTCATCCAAGTGCTCCAAAATAATAAGCATTATAGTCATCCAACAATTAAACAACAACAGCAAAAGTCCAAGCATCAGCAAGTAACAGCACACATCACGCCTTCAAATGCTCTTTCGTCCTCCTGCCATTTTATGAAAATAGCAGCCCCAAAGGGGTGAGAATAATCCCAGTAAAGTGGAAACAAAACCAATAACGCAACAGTATTAAACTAGGCACAAAATCATAAACAGTCACTTCAACATATCCGGTTCCTTTTCCTTTTCCTTTTCATCATATATATATATATTGCATATATAACGCCTTCCTTTTGCGCTCTTAGCACCGTCGTGCACGCAATACACAGTGGAGATCCCATAAATTGGCACCCTCTTATGTGGATTCCAACTGTGGCCTATGCAGACTGATGCCAAGTGTCCCATACCCTGGTACCGGAGGGATGCCTATATGATCCGTGCTCAAACACATGGTCCTGTACATAACTATTCTAAAACAAGGCTATATGATCTTGTTACATGCATGACATGCTATGCTTTCACACACAAAGCGTAAAATTAAATGCGGTATGATGTAAGATGCATGCTTATATACTTTTCATATACGTTATGCTGCCACATAACAACTTTACCTCATAATCATATTGCCGTCAAGGCATATTCATGACAGAATACTTACATCATAAGGAACATAATAATTTTACGGAGTATGGAGCATCATGTTACAACTTCATACACTAGTCAATAGTCACATTAGGTAATATCGCCTAACGTTTACCTTGCGTGCCTTAAATAATTACCAAATAGCAGCGAAATATGCTATGTTTCTCATTGCTTATGCGCACCTAAATCAATTACAATAAATCATTTTACAGCAATGTTTTAAGGCAAAATAGTGAGCAATAACAGCAATGTTTTACAGCAAAATAGTGAGCAACAACAGCAACGTTTTACAGCAAAACAGTGAGCAAAACAACAACATTTTATAGCAAAACAGTGAGCAGAAAACAACAATATTTTTCTTAAACAGTGATCAGAAAACAACAATGTTTTGTTTAAAAATAGTGAGCAGAAATAGTGACATTTTACAGCAGAAACAGTAACGTTTATTTTAATAGAAACAACAACATTTTTAGCAGCAAACAATGACATTTTTTAAACTGAAACAGTAACGTTTATAGCAGCAAAAATAGTAGCATTTTACAGTAGCAGTGAACAACATACAGTGACATTTTTTAAATAGAAACAGTAACATTTACAACAGCAAAAATAGTAGCATTTTACAACAACAGTGAACAACATACAGTGATGTTTTTTAAACAGAAACAATAACATTTACAACAGCAAAAATAGTAGCATTTTACAGCAGCAATGAACAACATACAGTGACATTTTTTAAACAGAAACAGTAACGTTTACAGCAGAAAAAATACTAGCATTTTATAGCAGCAGTGAACAACATACAGTGACATTTTTTACACAGAAACAGTAACATTCACAGCAGCTAAAGCAGTAGCATTCTTAAACAGAAACAATGACATTTTTTAGCATCAAAACAAGCATAACAAGGAGACTTTTTTCCATAACCTTATTATTTCATGCAATGTGTGCTACAAAGGCTTAAAGAATGCTATTTATCATATAGTGATTCATACATACTGAAGGCATACTAGTTATTATCAAACAGCCCCACCATTATATTTTTGTCATGCTCATTCTAGGGTCTACAACAAGACAAGGCAGAATCATAAGGAGAGTTCACGAGACAAATTTACATGCCATCTCAAGCATAAACATGGTTACACAATAAGGAAGAAGGTCTAAGATCCATGCTTACCTCTTGTAGTACATACTAAATGATCAAGGATTAACACCACACTTCCTAGCTTCACCAAAAAACAAGTTCAATCTTCCTAGAAGATGATTTATGCGCACAAGTGAGGTGGAAGAACAACTTGGGCAGAAACTTTGGATGGAACACGGCTGGACAGTGAGGAAAAGATGAGGGAATGCTTGCACTCCCTTGGTTGCCTATGGTCACGGTTTCATGCAAGGAAAAGAAGGGGAATGGTGTGCAATTTTCTGAATATTTCCCTCACTATACACTCACGGTTTCAAGAGGAAAGGGAAGGCATTTTGATGCAGCTTTGGTTTCTGTTTTGAGGTGCCTAAACTACAGCCTAACTCAGCGTACAAAATGGGAAGAATTGAGGAAACAAGTGAGGAGTTGGGACTGATTTGAAGCCATACAAATAGGGCAGAAACTTGGCTTGGTTCTCTCACTTTTTGTGCGCACAAGAGGGTCAAAGTGGTGCAAAATTTTCTGCCCACACACAAGACATGCAAGCTGCCCACAAAGTCTTCATTGGGTGCATGTCTTACAAGATTTGGAAGGTGCAACAAGTAACTATCTTTTCCTTCTTGCAAATGCTTTACGTAAGGGACAAGGGAAGGAAGTAAGGCTGACCAAAATGATTTGCAAACAGTCCAAGTGCAGATTTTTTGAAGGCCATGAGCGCACAAATGAGGGAAGAAGAAAGACTATGCCATGTGGAGGTTTTTAGCCAATAAGAGGTTGACTTGTGGAGTCACTTAAGATGAGTCTAGGATAATTTGCTAATGGGTTTGGGCTGCTTTAAGTGGGCTAAAAAAGGAAAAAAGCTTCAGCCCAACAAACATAAGGAATTTAAAAACATGCACAAGCCCAAGTGACACTAACTTGGGTATTAGCCCAAAAATTCTAAGTCCTCAAGCCCAATTATTTTTAATTCTTTTTATATGTTACTACATCATTATTCTTACATGCCTAAAATAATTTTTAACCTATCATTATAATTCTAATAATTCTCCTAATTCAATATTAATTTTACACTAGTAACCACACAATTCGAATTCCAATCAATAATTTCATGAAACTATAATTTTCACACATGCATACTTATGTCTTATATTATTTTATGTATTTTCCTAAATATTTACGTGGGATGTTACACTCTCCCCACCAAAAAGGAATTTTGTCCGCTAAATAGACTTACTTAAGAGCTAAACAGTTCTGGGTAGCGATTCTGAATGTCGTCCTCGCGCTCCCAAGTGGCTTCAGCTGCCGATTTGCTGTTCCACAACACTTTCACCAAAGGGATTTATTTGGAACGTAGTCGTTTGACATATCTTTCAAGGATCTGGGACGGTTGAACTTGATACGTCAGATTTTCCTTTAATTCCACTTCTTCAAGCTGTAACACGTGAGATGGATCAGAGAGATATCTCCTCAGCTGCGACACATGAAATACATTATGAATCCCTGACAGATTAGGTGGTAATGCCATCCGGTAGGCTGACTCTCCAATCCGGTCCAAAATAAGGTATGGTCCTAAGTACCGTGGACTTAACTTCTTTACTCCCATTCTCCTGCCGAGTCCCGAGGTTGGTGTGATTCTCAAAAATACATGATCTCCTACTTCGAACGATAAGGGCTTATGACGTTTGTCATAATAAATTTTCTGTCTGGCCTGAGCCCGCTGCATATTTTCTCGGATCTTCTTTACCTGTTCAAATGTTTCTTGAATCAGATCAGGTCCTAAAATACTT